>APFE031267006.1:7903-28119 GCA_000404065.3 Pinus taeda | reverse complement strand
AAGAGGAGGAGGAGGATAAGGAAGAGGAGGAGGTGATGTTGTTGGTGGAGGAGGTGGTGAAGGAGTAGGCGGAGGTGTTGGAGGAGGAGGGGGAGAAGGCGGAGGCGGAGGTGGTTGAGGAGGAGGTTGAGGTGGAGGAGGAGGTTGAGGTGGTGGAGGAGGTGGAGGTGGAGGAGGAGAAGGAGGAGGAGGTGGGGGGGGAGGTAGTGGAGGATGTAGAGGTGGTAGAGGAGGAGAAGGAGGAGGAGGAGCAATGGGTGGAGGTGGTAGAGGAGGAGAGTGGAGGTTGAGGTGGTGGAGGAGGAGGTGGAGATGAAGGTGGTGGAAGAGGAGGAGGAGGAGGTGGAGGCAGAGGTGGAGGTGGTGGAGGAGGTGGAGGCAGAGGTGAAGGTGGTGGAGGAGGTGGTGGTGGAGCCAGAGTACTTGGAGGAGGAGGAGGTGGTGGAGGAGGGGGGGCAGGAGGTGGTGGAATAGGAGGAGGAGGAGGAAGAGGTAGAAGTGATGGAGGTAGAGATGGAGTAGGAGGAGAAGAAGGAGGAGGAGGCAGAGGTTGTGGAGGAGGTGGTGGTGGAGGTGGAGGTGGAAGTGGTGGAGGAGGATGAGATGGAGTTGGAGGAGGAGGTGGTCGAAGAGGAGAAGGTGGTTGTGGTGGTGGTTGTGGAGGAGAGGGTGGTGGAGGAGGATGAGGTGGAGGCAGTGGAGGTGGATGTGAAGGAGGAGGATGAGGTAGAGGTAGGGGTGGTGGTGGAGGAGGAGGTGCAGGTGGAGGAGGAGGTGCAAGAGGAGGCGGAGGTTGAGGTGGTGGAGGAGGTGGAGGTGGAGGAGGTGGAGGTGGAGGCGGTTGAGGAGGAGGTGGACTTGGAGATGGATTAGGAGGAGGAGGAGGAGGGAGCAGAGAAGCGGGAGGAGGTGGTGGAGGTGGAATTGGAGGAGGAGGAGGAGGTGGATGAGGTGGTGGAGGTGGAGATGGTGGTGCAATTGGAGGTGATGGAGGTATAGGTGGAGGTGGTGGGGGAGGAGGATGAGGAGGGTGTGGAGAAGGAGGAGGAGGTGGAGGAGGATGAAGTGGATGTGGAGGTATAGGTGGAAGTCAAGGTTGACGACGAGTGGAAAAGGAGGTGAAGGTGGAGGCAGAGTATGAGGTGGAGGAGGAGGTGGATGTGGAGCTAGAGGTTTAGTTGGCGGAGGAGGAGGAGGAAGCGGAGGAGGAGGTGGAGAGGTGGAAGATGAGGAGGAGGAGGACGAGGAGAAGAGGAGGAGGGGGTCGAGGAGGTTGAGGTGGAGGTGGAGTTGGAGGTGGTGGCAAATGAGAAGGCAGAGGCGGCGGAGGAGGAGGAGGAGGAAGAGGTAGAGGTGGAGGAGGAGGAGGATGTGTTGGTGGTTGTGGATGAGTAGGAGGAGGAGTAGGAGGAGGAGGTGGTGGAGGAGGCAAAGGTGGAGGAGGTGGAGGAGGAGGTGGAGAGAGGCATATATGGCTTTGCTTATTCTTTGGGTATTCCACATATTTTCCTTAATTATCATTAATTTTTTATATAGCTAATGTTTTAAGGAAAATAAATTAATTTCCAGTTCACTTTCTCACATGACTTGAGCTTCTTCTTTTTTTAGAGAATCCATAATTTATCTTTTATTTTGTTTCAAAATATTTATTAGGAAAGGGAAATATGTTCTACATGGTTATTTGTATGGAATAATGACCTATTCTCTAGCTTCCTATGTTTTCATTGTAGGGGATCTATTTTCATGGGAACAACATTCCTTTAATGAAATTATACTTTCGAGGGAAGGGCTAAGGGAGAAATACATGTAATTAGTGAAGGATGAGAGATTTTTTAGTGTATTATCATTTTTGAAGTTGAAATGCTTTGATGATACTTATATTGTAAGATGTTACACTAAGTAATGAACATTTTTCTTTGTGGGATATACTTTTGAACTCAAAAATTGTGGCTTTATAATGATTTGTGTTAATTGATTTTTTTTATCATATAGCAAATTAACTTTCAATACATATTTGTGAAATTTCAAAAAATTATGTATTGATAAAAAATTATTAGAGTTTTGATTGAAGAAGAAAAAACAATAGTTATTATAATAGTTACACAACAAAGAGTTGAAAAAACTTATAGATGGTGATGAACTATCAAATACTAACAATGTTTTTTTATTTGAAGCGAATTAATTCGATAATTATTTTTCTATGAGAGAATCAATGCATAAGAAGGAAAACTAACTTGACTCACTAAGATAAAGATTGACATTTCATATTTAAGAATTACTTTGTGCATATTATGTACACTTTGAAAAAACCAATTTACACATTACGTTTTTAAATATTACTATAACATTTTTAACTTAGAAATTATCATTTTTACTACAAAAGAAATACAAAAGAAATTAAATAATGGGTCTTTCTAACTTTGAAACTGCCCATTTTTTACTTAAAAAAATAAATGTTATTTTAAAATTTAACTTTTAATTTTTTACTTTTTACTTTGTCATCAACTGTTTGGTCTTTCTTACATTGAAATTGCCATCTTTTTTACCTTGAGACGCAATGGAGGAGTGAGATTAGACTGAAAATGATATCAACTATTCGGTCTTTCTTACTTTGAAATTGCCAATTTTTTAACCTCCAGACGCAATAGAGGAGTGCGATTACGCACCAAGCTCACAAAGACACCGCGACTATCTATTTGCATGCGATGAAACACCACGAGAGAAGCAATTAACAATGTTTTTAAATTTAATTTTTAATCTTTTACTTTACCTTTCTTTAAAATTTAAAGGTTAATTATTTTGGTTCGTGTTTTTTTAATTTAATGGTTTGTTTTTTTGTGGACTGCTTATTTAAATTTAGTTTACATTTTTCTTTTTTAAGCTGTCACTAAAATTAAAAATTAGCATTCTACTTTCTAAATTTAGGTAACTTTTTTCTTTTATGAGCGGTCTTTTTGAATTCGAGCCGTTTCTTTCCTAGCCATTTCGTCATCGTTCCAAACGGATTTCACAATAGCCAATATGTGATGATTTTCTTGATTTTCTTGATGACGGAAACCATGGGCATGCCCAATTGTTAGCTGATAGTGTTTTTATTGCTAACGTCAACGTCTGTGTTGGGAGAGCGTAACACTGGATATACGATATGATGGTCATGTGTTCGGTCTGTATTGGAATATATAAAGAGCGTCAGATTGAATATCTTTGAAGGTCGTGTATCTTTGTTGGGACGGAATATATGAATATTGTGTGTTTGATCCACGCTCAACGCAACTACAACTTCATAACTCTATTTCCAATCACGCTCGAGGTAAGTAGCCATTCTTGTCAATTCTAATTATCTTAATATTCTTGAGCCGTGCCTCTTCTTCTTTGATTTTTGCTCATTGATAATTTTGTTTGCTATGCACAAATCATAGATTCATATGTTATGCACAAATCATTTGTTTATGGTAGATTTATAGTTATTAATGGGATTTGATTCAGTAGTT
The DNA here is from genome assembly GCA_000404065.3 of Pinus taeda. Lineage (NCBI taxonomy): Eukaryota > Viridiplantae > Streptophyta > Pinopsida > Pinales > Pinaceae > Pinus > Pinus taeda. The sequence goes on along the minus strand of APFE031267006.1, from coordinate 24,628 downwards.
CCATTATGTAGGGGTTGGGTATATTGTGTTTCTGATCTAATGTTGTTGAGGCAACAAATTTTCCCTTGAGGATATCTATGAACGAAAAGACTCCATTTACTTTCTCTTGATTCGATTATGTTCCTTTGGGAATACTAGATCCGAACACTCCTTGTGTGCATTTTGAATTTCTTGGTCAAGGTGATCCTCCCCGAAGCCTCAAGTTTAATATGATGGTGGATGATGGGAGGATGTTATAATCTTGTAACATCACATCTTCCTGCATGGATTTGCCCCTGAAGATAAGACTTTGGAGGAGCATCATGATACCCAGAGTGTGCATGATATTTTGCTTTAATTGTTTGATGTTGTCTATGCCCCGAACCCAAAATAATATTGATTTTCCATGTGGGGATTTGATAAAAAATTTGAAGGCTACCACATCAAATGCCCATACTTGAGAGTCACATAGATCTTCAGTTGAATCAATGGATAAGTGCGGACATGCAAAAAGTGAGAGGGATTTTCGTGGGGGTATTAAATTCATAAGTGATGGCCAAACCACCGAACCGATGCACATGGATGGAGGAAAACTCTAATATGGAAAAAAGTGAAGCAGACTCTCCATATCTTATGCTACTCCTACATTTTGACAACCTAATGTACTAAGGGGATTGAGAATATCCAGATTTGTGATCTTTAACAATAGATCTATGAAATGAAGTGCTTGAGGTGGAAGATTCACTTCTGTAGACAAATTTTTGCCTTCATATCTGATCGATAAATCTATTGTGACTAAGAGCAGACAATTATAAGATTTATGTATTCAAACTTTTGTGATCCATAATGAGTTAAGCAAAGACTTTTGATAGAAATCAGATAAGAGAAATTTTTGGCTGACGCGTTTCGAACCAACAATTGTGGTTCGTCATTTTGGTCCTTATGATGAAACATAATTGTTGGTTGGAACGCGTCGGCGAAGACCTTCTCTTATGTGATTTCTATCGAAATACTGTGCTTAAGTTATAAGATTTATGCTCTAGAGTCGCCTTAATCCTACAAAGGTCCATTCCCAACTCATGAATGTGACACACTTCACTTCCTTCTATGCCATCGTGTATGTACAAGGTGAGAAGATACTCTGCATCGATGATCTGGTGAATGATATTTCCGATGGCCCGGGCTGTCAGTCTCCATCCCCCTTGTAGGAGACTGAAACCAATGTTAACTCCTTTCAAAAACTCCATTATCAGACCTGCGAGCAGTGAGATCGTGCCCTAGCGATGACGTAGAAGGTGGATTTGATGTCTGAAGATACCCGACCGCATAAGGAAATCGAAAATACTGAGAAACCATAGCCATCACACAGAGCTCATCCTCTTGACATACTTCCCCTATTAGTGATTGTAAATTCATAATTAGTGTATTAGTTAATTAATTTTTTATGGTACAAAATGGGTGGAGTTTATAGCTTGTTCAATTTATTTAGTATGAAAACAAAATTTCACAAACATTTTTAGTCAATAAATTTTATATATACAAATGACCATGACAATACCACAAGTAACAATCGCTATGGATTTTCCTTGTAAGAATCATCACCAGTTTTTGTATGTTTGAAAATCACAAGTTCTCATGATTTCTTTTAATCAAAATATACTTTTCAACAATACAAATAATCACAGGTGACTATGAGCATGAATTATTTTTTAACCACAAGCATTCAATGTAAAATTAAAAATATATCAAACAAAATAAACATTAAATTTAAAAATTAATTTATAAATTGATGTTTTCTGAGGATAGAATTTTAAATGTGTGTGGTTTTATTTTATGCTATGTATTTGTTTGTTGCACTTTTGCGTGTAATTGTTTATTTGTGTATAGTATTTTTACACATACGTACTATCATATACAATAATTACTTTTATAATGAGTAGAATTTGTGTATTAACTTATTAATATTTAAATTGTTGTTTAATTTGGTAAAATCTTATTTTTTCAACATCATGAATGAATTTGAATTTTTGTAAGCACAACTATTCAATGTACAATATTCTTTATAGGTGTTATTAATTACTATGATTTTTATAATTAGTTACAGATTGATGTTTTATGATGATAGAATTTCAAATGTTTGTGTTTTTATTTTATGAAATGTATGTGTTTGTTTTTTTACGCTCTTGTTATGTGTATAATTTTAGAAGACAAGAAAGTATTTCATTAGAATATCCCATATGGAAGTCCATTGACCAAATTTTCTATTGACTTGATACAAATCACCTCTATGATGATTTTACACACATAAAATATAATATGCAAGAATTACAGTCCCAATTAATTGAATGTGTATTAAACTATATATGTTCAAATTAGTAATTAGTAGTTTAACAAAATTTCATTTATTTTTTCAAATGACCATAACGTCATGAATGGATATGGATTTTTTGTAAGTATCACTACTCAATGCATCTTTGATAAGTATCTTTAATCAATATATATTATTAATTAGTTACGAATCCATGTTTTGTGATTGTATAATTTTATATGTTTGTGTTTTTATTTTATGTAATGTATTGGTTTGTTTCTACATCTATATGTCTATAAATTCTTGAACAATTTTTTTTTTATTAGAATAACTTGATACAAATAAATTATATGATGACTTTAAGAATGCATAGTATCCAATGCAATAATTACACTACAAATGAATTGAATGCTTGCATAGCTTATCTATACCCAATTTAATAATAGTTTACTTATTTTGGTAAATAACCATGACATCATGAATGAAAATGTATTTTTTTTGTAACCACCACTATTCAATGTGTGTGTTTTTACAATTATTTTAAATTAATATATTATGATAATTAATTACAATTTTATGTTTTATGATAGAATTTAAAATGTTTGTGATTATATTTTATTTTATTTCTTTGTATATGTTTGGGTTTGTGCATATATAATGGTTTTACCCATACATAAATATCATATATAGCAATTATACTTTAAACGAGTTGAATTTGGGTATTAACTTATTTTATGTGGAAATTTATATTCAATTTAATAACATCCGATTTATTTCTACAAATGATCATAACATTTATTAATTAACATATATCTCTATAATAAAAATAACTATAATATCACAAATGATTATGATGATAAATGCTTTGCCAGCACAGCTACTCAATACATTTAAAAAATATACCACAAAACATTTATCATAATTTGCAAGAAATTATCTACTTTAGAAATTAATTAGCTAGAAATTGATGCTTTATAATGATAGAATGTTAAAATGTGTGTTTTATCCTTTAATATGGGTTTATATGTTGTGTTCTTTTTTTTTCTATTTTGTGTCATGACTTTACGCATACGTAATATCATAATATTCTACGAAAATGAGGAAAAAATTGAGTCTTGTATTTTAACTCACTTATGTTCAATTTCATTTGTTTACAAATATTTTAATCAAAATATATTTCAAGAATATAACTCTGGAGTTGAATTTTTATCCTTTGATTTCTATTTGTGTTTAATTTAATAAATTAATTTTCAAAGAAAAGACACAATCATTTAAAAAAATATAACTTTCTTTTTTAAACATGCTAAATATGTCTTTTTAAAGGTGCTTATATTTCCTCTAATTACAAAATTGAATTGTCATAATCCTTGGTATATTTATATTATGACCTTTCTAATTGAATATTCAATTTCCCCTAACAAGTCAAAGTGGGTCAAGTGATGTGACATATGACAGTGTAAATATTTATTTTTTAATCTAAAAGAAAATTTGGCTTTTTATGTTATGATTCTCCAAAAATTATTAAGGGATCACATGTTAAATTAGACTTCTAATTCACACGGAATGAGTTATGCCCAAGAAGAGGAAAGATAAAAAGTTAAAAAAAAGTTCTCCTTTTAGCTAGAGTTGAATTGTTGGCTTTGTAGAGTACCAAGAAATACATGACTCAATAAAAATGTCATAGGTGAAACTCACTTGAAATGATTGTTGGAGACAAAAGGGGTTGGATAAAATATAAAGGTATATTGGGAAATAATGATTGTAGTCATACCCAAAAAGTAGCAAGATGCTCCTAACGGTCAAGGAAATGTAAATTAGAAAAGGACTACTATTTGTTCTCCTGGGAAGTAGGAGTTAGAGCTTTGGAGGAACTACTTGGAAACATAGTTCTTGGTTTAAGGAATGTAATAGCCTTTAATTTATTTCCATCAAGAAGATATTAGATAAGTATATTCTAAAAAGGAATACACTTGAATGTGTGCAAAGATGCAAGAGGATATTATATATTAAATTGGATAATCTTGTTTGGATGGATAAATATATAAACATGCACAAAAAAGGAATACACTTGAATGTCTGCAAAGATGCAAAAGGATATTATATAATAAATTAAACAAGCTTGTTTGGATGGATAAATATATAAACATGCACAATAACCCTTATTCACCTATAAAATATAGTTTGTTGTAAGCTACTATAGAGAAGAACTATTGCAGGTAAGAAAAATAAATTTATACATAGTTTGACTTGTAGAAAAATAAATGTAGACCTAGTTTAGCTTGCTATAGGTCAATGGACTAGAATCATATCGATTGGTCATCGAACAAGCAACCTTGGGTAAAGTAATACTAGGGCCTAACAGACAACCTTCTCAAACTCCCATGAAAAGGGTTCAACACACCTCTTTCCTAATTTTCATATTCTATTCTTCAAAGAAAATGATAGTAATAGTAAATTATATACAATCACTATTTAGAAACAAAGTATATAGAGTTGACATGAATATCTAATGTGTACTCATAGAATATAAATAGAAAAAATATTATAGTATTGTAAACTTTTGATGGAATCACTTCATTACACAAAGTAACAAGTAAATAGATTCTATAAATTTTTCTTCTGAATGAAAAGAAAGATTTACATTGTTGGGGATATAAGATGGCGAAAACTATTTTTTCATAATTAAATATTCTCATTAACAAAGAGAAGGTAAATCCCTTGAATTGGAATTGATATACATGCATTGTTTCGAGTGTCAAGCCTTTTGGGAAAATCCCTAGCTAGATAAGGGTATTATTTACACTCAAACAAAATCAGATTTCCTTGTGGCTAGCATCAAGCGAAAATTTGAATAAACAGTGAAACCCTGTAAAGAGGAAGCATTGGATAAGTACTTCAAGGCCAAAGTGTGGTCGTAAAAACATGCATGAATTTTTACCCCGAAACAATCTCACAAGATAACATAAGTCAGTCGTAGACTAGCCTGCACATGCAGGAAAGGAATTCCTTAGTTTGGATTGGAATAACTCTAAATCAATCACACAAAGAACGTTATAGATGGTTTTGACATAAGTAGATTCTAACCTTACTAATATAGATGACATCCTTCAACCCGATACTTTGTTGTAACGAGAATAACATTAGTATTGTACATATATCCTTGTAGAAAGAAAAATTATATTGAGATGAGAATCGAGTTACGATTTTATCATAGAGTGAAAATTTTGGAAAGATTGTAAAATATTTGAAGGAACTCCATGTATGAAGGGTAGTTCATTTTGAAGCCATTGAAAAGAATAGAAATTATGTTGAAATCCTTCGAGGGAACCATAACCAACATATGATACATCAAAACCAAAAATTTAAAAGTAAAAACTTACAATAATATTCCCAATATGCAATAATGGCTATACTGTAAAAAACATAAGTGAATGTAGAGGAACCAAAGACCTTGTGATGGCTTAACGAAGAATTTCACCAATACCACATTTTACAAGGAGTCTTTTTCTAAGAGCATGAGATGGACATACGTTTTTCACATACATTGAACATAGAGTCACATCATCCGAAAACATCAATGGTCAATTTTTGAAAAACCTCATTTTGAAAACTATATTAATTATAGTAATATTCATTCTTTCAACTACATATTTGTTGATAATCTATGGAACTAATGCTCTGATGGTTTGAATCCCATGCTTGTAGAGATAATTTTTTCATATTCGTTAGAGTACATTATCTTCCATTAACAATATGAAGAGAGCCAATATGTGATTATGCTTCATATCCTATCCATACATGAAAATGCTTAAAGGTTTTGAAAGCTTGATATTTAATTTTAAATAAATACATGTCATGAAACCAACGCACAAAATGACAGAAAAGATAGATCAATGCCTTGTAAATAAGCCTCTTCAAGGGGGCAACCTCTTTCACATTAGACAAATGAATAATTCTTTGATGATACAAATGAAAAGACCTCCTTTTTATATATAGGGGTCTAAGGGGTCATAATGGATGTAATGTTTGGGGTTAAACTATTGGGAGATCAATGAGAATGATGCATTGCAAAACATTAATAACATTAAAAATATTGTTACTTCTAAGTTCAAAGAAAAAATGTGGTGTGAGAAAGATTTAGCAGCTAAAAGAAAATTAAGTTATTATAAGATGGTCATCAACCCTACCCTAGAAGCTCAAAAGTATCTCTCTATTTTAACTAGCTCAAAGAAGAAAATTAATATAGCAAAGATTACAACAAACTCTCATGAGCTAGATAGTGAAATAAGTCGTTGGGCAGTTCCTAAACCACCGTGGATGGAAAGGACATACCATCTCTGTGAGAATAAGAACATCGAGGATGAAAACTACTTAGAGTGCCCTGTGTACATCCACATTAGATCTCAGTTTCATAATCTTTGTTGCAATACTGACCTTCCTCGCCTTTTACGATGTCAAAATTACAATGAGCTCGAAGGCTTCTCTCCAAGATTTTTTAGCATAGGAATAAAATATTAAATCAAGCTAAATAATTTGTTTCTTTAGGTCTGATAGACCAAAATTTGGTCTCAGTGGACGTTAACCATCATATCATCATCATCAATATAATCAGAGCCAACATAACAATAATAATGTAAGCGCACAATAATAACAATAGTGGGCTTGTATGGGGCACAATAATAACAATATGGGAACTACATGGGCACAACAATATAATAAGGCGGTTGTACTAATAACAATAAGGGGTTACACTAGTATTATAGGGACCTAACATGCCCCTCTCCTTCAAAAAGTGTTGTCCTCAACACTTGAGTAGTTATTGATGCTTCTGTATAAAATTCTTGTCCTCCTATGTGGAATCTTCACCAGGTAAGTTTTTCCGCTTGATGAGATACTCTGAAATTGATCACTTTCATAGCTGGCAGGTTCTTGTTTCTGTGACTGCTCCAGGTTCCAATCTGATTTTGCCTTCCTCGTCAAGTTCTAGAAATATTATTTGAACTAGGATCTTCTGCAGCTTTTGAATGAGTGGCCACATTTCTTCATCCTTCTTCCTTTCATCCCTTGCTTCTTTTATCCAATTTGGTTGGATAATAGAAATAGCACAAAGCAATGCTTCCACATCGTCATCCTTTCTTGAGAGTGCATATGTAACAACATTTTGCTTCCCTTTTTCGTAGATGATTTCCAAGTCATAAACCAACATATTTGTGACCCATTTTTTATTTTCTTCTAAATATAATCTTTGTTCTAAAAGTTATTTAAGACTACCATGATCCATTTTTACTTTGAAGTGTCTTACCATTAGGTAAGGTGGCCATTTCTTAAGTGCATATAGTATTGCCAAAATTTCCTTCTCAAAAATAGCTTGCTTGAGATGTAGCCATAAAAATACCCAATTACCTACATCAATACTTCTTTTAGTATGATGTTGATATGCTTGTTGTTTCATTCAATTGTCCACAAAAGTGGCATTATCATATAAAATTTGGAGAACTTCTTTGCACCTACTAATGAATTAGAAAAGTATGTCGCTAGCACTCTAGCACCTATAGTGGGTAAAACTAGCTCTTACATCAAAAACTCCAACCAATATGTGGAGTTCATCAAAAACGCTAAAATTGATCCAGGTGATAAAATTGTTAGCTTTTATGTGGTTCAACTCTTCACCAAGATTCCCTTAAATGAAGCTATAAAAGTTTTAAAAGAAGTAGCAGACCCCCGAACTGCTAAATTAGTTGAAATCTGTCTCCATTCCACTTTCTTCATCTTCTAGGGGGAAATATTTGAACAAACCTTAGGGGTGGCTATGGGATCACCTCTTTCTCCTATTGTGGCCAATCACTTTATGGAAAAATTTGAAAAGAAGTCTCTTCATACCTTCCCATTAAAACCTAAGTTTTGGATCAAGTTTGTGAATGACACTAGTGTAGATTGGCCTCACGGGGATGAGGAGCTTAAAAACTTTTTAAACCATCTCAATAGCATTTCCGATGACATAAAATTTAAAATGGCGTTTGAGGAGAATTATTTCATCACCTTCTTCGATATCCTCCTCATAAGAAGTAAGGATGGTTCCCTAGGACACACAGTGTTTAGAAAAAAGGCACATACTGATAACTACCTTCATGTAGATTCACATCACCATCTAGCTAAAAAGATGGGAGTCCTTCAAACACTCTTCACTAGAGCTTGTAGGATATCAGATGAAATACACACTGAAGAAAAGGCTACTTACTTAAGGAAAATATTTACCAACTTAGGATACAATAAAAAAGATATCTTCAAAGCCATCTGTAAATCCAGATCCGAAAGAACAAAAGATCAATCTAATAACCCTCAAACTGCTAATGCCTACCTTCCATATATTCAGGGAGTCACTGACAAGCTATCTAATGTTCTCATGAAGAGATACATTAAAACTTTATTCAAACCGATGACAACCATTAAGCAAACAATGAAATTAGTTAAAGACAATCCGGGACACCTCCAGCAAAAGGTTGTGTACTTGATCAATTGCTCTTGGGGAGAATAGTATATTGGAGAAGAAGGCAAGTCGGTAAAGATTAGGCTCAAAGAGAATGGTGTAGACATCCATAATGAGAGAGCTCATTCTTCAACTTTAGTTGAGCATGCAGGTAAGACAAACCACCACATATGCCTCAAAGACACAAAGGTGATTTCTAACGAGAAACATCATTTTAAGTGCAAATTTCAGGAGGCACTTGAAACGATCAAACCTTTGCATAACCTCAATAGATATGCAGGCTTGGAAATTAGTCGAAACCGGATCTCTCTTCTCAAATCCATTGAATAGAAAGACCCCTAGTTCACATTAACCTCACCATTTTTTGTCATTCCCATCCCCTTCACCCCTTAACTCAGTTTTAACTCCTCTCCTCTTAGCTCTCTTTTTCATCTTCATCTTCTCATAACCCCCCACCATGGAGTTTAATTAAACCTCCCTCCTTTGACCCTAAACATAGGAGAAACATGTCCCCTCTCATAACCTTAATAAAATTTAATATAAAACATTAAGTAAGAAAATAACTCACTTATAATATAACAAAAATTGAAAAATTAACTAGTATGTATAAATAACATGATGGATTCTCTAATCTTACTTCAATATATCAACCCTAATTCAAAACAACATTGGGATTCATTTTTAAAAATTCCTTATGGCTAAGCAATAGCATAATAAAAAAAACGTAAGAAATATAAGCATTATAGCAACAATTCAACACTTTACCTATAATTTAATAAACCATTGTAATTTAATTAGAATATAATTAAATTGCAATAAATTAACTTTATATTAAACAATATAGATTGACTTGATTTCAAACACTTCACCCAATATTAGATTAAACATTAAATTTAGTTAAAACATATTTAATTTTAATAAAGACTCTTTATATCTTAACCCCTTACATCTAATTCAACAAACTAATAAAATTTAATTAGAATATAATCCCAATAAATCAAATTTACATAAAACACTTCAATAAATTGTCTTTGTATAAATCAATAGGAGGATTCATTTATTACCTTAGAAACTAACCGTTAAACATAAACAAATAAATATTAAACCTATTTCCTAAAATAATAATTTATGACCATAGTCAAAAACAAACTAATGATAAATTAATTAAAATATAATTTCAAATAAATTAACTTTTATATAAAACACATAAAAATTAAACAAACCAATCTCACAAATAAAAAAAAAAGCATAAGGTAAAGTATATTAATAACATAATTATTATAACCAGAAAATATAATAATATATTAACATATCATTAATCAAAAAATAATTAATAATAGAGAAATTGATAAAATAATATAGAAAGCAATAAATATTTAAAATAGAAATAAAAAAGTTTAACTAGTCAGCTTTATTTACAATTCCTTGAAACATATTTATTACTAGGGCTTCACTTCTTTGTAAATCAGTCCTAAGGATGACTCTTGTTCTAGACTCGAAACGTAGACAACAAAAAATGAAAACTGTGAAATATCTAAATTCTGAACCTCAAAAACCACACCACAGAAATCTGCAAGCAATCATGGAGAACTTGTTGTTGATGCTCGACGTGATCTTTCACTGCTTGAATATTTTTCTTCTTGATATGTCCTTCTATCTTGAGAGTTTGAGGAGTGGTAATTTCTTCCAATGCATTACAAGATATGGTCAGATTCATTTCTTGGTGCTCAATGTGATCTTTCACTTTTTGAACATTTTTCTTGACATGTCCTTCTCTCTTGAGAGTTTGAGGAATGGTAATTTCTGCCAACGCATTGCAAGATATGGTCAGATTAATTTCTTGATGCTCGATGTGATCTTCCACTTCTTGAACATTTTTCTTCTTGATATATCCTTCTATATTGAGAGCTTGAGGAGTGGTAATTCTTGCCAATGCTTTACAAGATATGGTCAGATTCATTTCTTCATTGTTTGGGGTTGGTTCGTATTGTATATCCTCTTATTTTTTATGTTTCTTGATCCTTTTATTCCTCCTCTCCACAATCAATGTAAAATAATTTCTTCTTAGCACACTTAGGACCTTTAATGTATTTGTTATCACAATTGTAACAAAGCCCTTTTGCTCTTTATTATTCCAGTTATTGTGGTGTCAACATTATAGGTTGTGGAAGGCTAGGATAAACAACACTTCCATCTTTATAGTTGTGAGGGGTAGACTTCCTTGTTGCCATAATTTTTCTTTCCACTTTTCTTGCTAACATGAATTGCTTCTCCAACGAATCAAGTTCCCAAAGATGAACCTCATGTTTAATGTTATTCTTTAAATTCCCTATGGAGACATCAATCCTCTACTTCTTTGGAATATCATTTTCCCTTATATTAAATTTTTGAAAGTCCTCGATAGGCTTTTCCATTGAAAACTTCCATTGGAGATTTATCAATTAGCTAAATAAGGTGTTTCTCTTTGTATCGTCATAATGTGTTATCATTTCCTTCGTGAAAATTGACTAGGTAACAAGTGGTTTATTAGAACAAAGCCCTTTATACCATAAAAATTGATCTGGTTCTAAATATGAAGATGCAATACATACTTTTTGTAACAGTTCCACCTCATGTAGATCAAAATATTGCTCCATCTAGAGTATCCAATTCACTGGATCCTTGCCATTAAACTTCCTCATATCACCTTTTCTTGATTTTAGGAGCTTGATCTTGAAACGATTGTAACTCTATAATTTTAAATCTACAAGTTTTTGAATTACATCCTACAGTAGCCCTCTGAGTGATATTTCTAAGCCCGCAAATCTGATCAAGATTGGATTCTGTAAGGAAGAGTTATGTCAAAACTTCCACTATGACCTGATTATAGACTAGTTCAGTAGAGCGAAATTGTACGGAGGGCGACATGTCACTGTTTCAACTTTGGGATGTAAAACTCATACAAAGAAAACTACAGCCCATCCTATTTTTTCTTCTTCTTACGAATTTTCAATTTGATGCTCAGAGAGAAGGTTATGATGATTTTCCCAAGGTCACCTGTTTAGGATGTAATTCAGGATCCTGGAAAAACCCTAAATGTGTTGGATTGTATCTTAGAAAATATAGAAAACCAAGATCTTAAAATTAAGTACAAGCTTCACCAAAATAGCGGCTCAAATGGATTTTAATTTGACAGCCTAAAACTTCACATAAAAACAAGTATAGTGATAATTCCACGATGACCTGTTTGAGATGGAATTCTATAGTTTTCAAAAATCCTAACTTCCTGAGATCATATCTACGAAAATATAGTGAGAAAAGATCTGAAAATTGGTCTCGAGGTTCAAAACGATTTTGGGTAAAGTGGGTTTCAGTTTTAGCTTCTGAAACTTCATAGCGAAATTGTGTTAGTGAAAATTCCACTATGACCAGTTTGGAGAAGCAAAACCCTAGAATCCAAAGCTCTAATACCAAATGTTATGAAATAAGCTCACAAAAAGATAGAAAAGATAGATCAACTCCTTATAAATAAGCCTCTTCGAGGGGGCAACCTCCTTTACATTACAAAAATGAACAATCCTTCGATGATACAAATGGAAAGACCTCCTTTATATATATAGGAGACTAAGGGGTCATAATATAATTAGAGCTAACATAACAATAATAATGTAAGGACACAATAATAACAATAGTGGGCTTCTATGGGGCACAATAATAAAAATATGGGGACTACATGATCACGAAAATATAATAAGGCGGTGGTACTAATAACATTAAGGGGTTACACTAGTAATATAGGGACCTAGCAATACACCTAACACATACCAGTGTAATCATCAACACAATTCTTCGTACATTTATTTTCATTGTGGGAAGTAGGAGTTAGAGCTTTGGGGGAACTAATTGGAAACATAGTTCTTGGTTAGAGGAATGAAGTAGACTTTAATTTATTTCCAACAAGAAAATCTTAGATAATTATATTCTAAAAAAGAATACACTTGAACGTGTGCAAAGATGAAAAATGATATTATATAATAAATTAAATAAGCTTGTTTGGATGAATAAATATATAAATATGCACAAAAGAAAGAATACACTTGAATGTGTGCAAAATGAAAAAGGATATTTATATAATAAATTAAAGGGCAATCTTGGTTGGATGGATAATATATAAAAGCCACCAATCCCTTTATTTCACCTGTAAATAGTCTTTTTATAGCTATACAAAAAGAACTATTGAAGGTAGAAATAATTAAGATAGTTTAAACTTGTTTAGAAAATAATATGTTACCTAGTTTAGGCTTGCTATAGATCAAAGGTCTGGAATCATATCAATTAGCCATGGAACAAGCAGCCTTGGGTAAAGTATTACTAGGGCCTACAGGATAGCCTTCATAAACTACCATGACAACTATTCAACACACCTCTTGAATAATTTTCATATTCTCTTCTTCAAATAAAATGATAGTAATAGTAAGTTATATATAGTCATTATGCAGAAATAAAATATATACAGTTGACACAAATATCTAATGTGTCCTCATAGAAAAATAGAACAAATAATATAACATTGTAAAATTTTGATGGAATCACTTCATTACACATAGTAACAAGTAAATAGATTGTATAAATTTTTCTTATGACTAAAAATTAATATTTACATTGTTGGGGCTATAAGACAACCAAAACTATCTTCTCATAATTTTAAAAAAAAAATTTCTCACAATAAATAGAGGGTTATCGCTTGATTTAATCGATATACATGCATTGTTGAGTGTCAAGCCTTTGGGAAAAGGCCCTAGCTAGTTTGGGTTTTTATTTATACTCAGACAACATCAAATGTCCTTGCAACCAACATCAAACAAAAATCAGAACTCACATTGAAACCCTATAAAGTGGAATTGTTGGGTAAGTACTTGAAGGTCAAAGAGTAGACGAAAAAACTTGCATATATTTTGACCCCAAAAAAATGTCACAAGATAACCCAAGTTAGTTGTAGACTAACCTACACACACAAGAAAGGAATTCCTTACTTTGGATTGGAATCACTCTAAATTAATCAGGCAAAGAATGTTATAGAGGGTTTTGAGATAAGTAGAGTCTAACCTTAGTAATATAGATGACATCCTTCAATTCGATACTTTGTTGTAAAGGGAATAACATTAGTATTGTACATATATGTGTGTACAAAGAAAAATTATATCAAGATGAGAATCGAGTTACAGTTTAATTATAGACTTAAAATTATGGAAATATTGTATAATATTGGAAGGAACTCCATGTATGAAGGATAGTTCATTTTGAAATCATTGACGAAAATAGAAATTATATTGAAATTCTTTGATGGAACCATAACCAACATATGATACATCGCAACCAAAATGTTAAAAGTAAAAAATTAAAATAATATACCGAATATGCAAGAATGGCTATTGTATAACAAACATAAGTGAATGTAGAGGAACCAAAGACCTTGTGATGGCTCAGCGAAGGATTTCATCCATACCACATTTTACAAGGAGTCTTTTTCTTAGAGCGTGAGATGGACATAATGTTCTCACATAAATTGCACATAGAATCACATCATGACAAAACATCAATGTTCTATTTTTGAAAATGCTCATTTAGCGAACTATATTCAATATAGTAATGTTCATTCCTTCATCTACATTGTTTTGTTGAGAATTGTATGGAACTATGCTCTGATGTTGAATGCCATGCTTGCAAAGATATTTTTCATATTAATTAGAGTATGTTATCTTCCATTAACAATATGAAGAGATCAAATATCTGATTATGCCTCATATCCAATCCATGCATGAAAATTCTTAAAAGTTTTGAAAGCTTGAGATTTACTTTTCAATAAGTACACCCTACACATTCCAATGTAATTATCAACATAATTCTTTGTACATTTATTTTCATTGGCGTAAGGAAATTGCATAGGACCACATAATTAAAATATATATGTCCAACTTTTCTACATGAATAATGGGGCCTTGATAGTGAATGGAAACAAGGAACAATATATTTCATAGATTTCTAGTGAATTTGAACAAGGAGAGAGTTATCCCAACAATAATATGAGACAAAGAAGAAGTTAGAAATGATTATGCATAGCTACAAGCCCATACAAATAAGGAAGTGGTAAATCCCACATGTATTTAGTAGGGTAATCATTTAACATATTTAATGCGTAAAGTACTTAGGTATAATAAAAGAAGCCTACTGAGTTATCATTCTTTGGGAATTAAATCACCCTTGAAGAGGAAAGGGCAAGACTAAGTAGAGCAATAAATGAGATAATAATGATGGATAGTCTAGAGATCTTGGTATAATAAACAATGTTCCAATGTAAATAAGCATGATAATTTTCCATGTAGTAGAGAAATTTTTTGGGTATAATATTTAGAGTGAGTTAATATGCCATCATTTTTCAAAATGAAAAATAAAAAATAGTTGTCAATTTTGACATTTTTTATTTATTTGCTCAAAGTTTATAATTTAAAATTATTTTAACTTAAAAATCATTAGAGCTCTCAATATTTTTATGAGAATACTGTTAAACATTTTACGTTATGCATATTAGGGAGTACTAATGTTAGAAAAGGTTTATAAGCTTTAAAATAAATTTCTATCCTTGAAATTTTTGCTAGTAGATAGAACCCTTCGAGAAGTAAGAAAGAAGATGGCACAGTTGTGGAAGATATATAAAAAAATTAAGTGATTAAAAGAGAAGAATAACATGAGACACTGTTGATTAAGACTATTATATTGGGAATAACGAATAAGAAAAAAAGTTGTGGGTCATTTAATGTTTGGATGTTGCGAGCCTCTGTGACATAGTACTGATGAAAATCATCAATGCGAATGGTGTGTACATTTCATGATCTTTTTTCTTTTAAATGATGAAAGATAATTTAGGATCCGTAAATGTAATTATATTACAATTTAGTGAAAGAAACAATGGATGCTTCTTTTATTTTGTTAAATTTTTTTATGCATGTCTGAGTTTGTTTCAACTTCGTGGCTTCTTTTGATCAAAATGAGAACTAAGAAATTTGTCATTGTACATATATAATAAAAATATGAACATTTTTAGTAGAAGAGTTGCAATAGGAGGTGATGTAGGTGTTACCTATCCTAGGAAATGTGCATTGTTGAACAATTATCTACTTGTTAATGAAAAGTATTACCTTTCCCATTGAGTGTATATCTATTTTATTAGATTTCCATATATTTCAATGTTTTTATTAAAATATAATTATTAATTGGTCAATAACCATCAAAAATATATTTTTATATTGTAATACCACTCTCTTCCAAATCATGTGGAAGGTGTCTTGCATATCTCACACTCATTGAAATGGTAATTTTAGTGAATAATGTGGTTAGAGAAACGTTATTATGTGTATAATGATTTCAATATATTTCGGTTTGTATCATTTAAATTTCATTCCTAAAGAAATAAATGGGAATGCATTCGAGATTTGCATAATTTTAATAGAAAAATATCTCATAGACTCTACATATCAGTGAAAGTCAACAATGCCTTAGATTTCAATACAAAACCTCAAAATATAACTTAGAATTTGATTAGCAAAATGAAATATATATATATATATCTATTATATATATATATAATTAAAAATCAATTTACAAAATATATATATTAACTGTAATATTAATATAAATATTAGTGATTAAAAAAAATTGAATACATAATTTACAAATCTGAAATACATATAAATAAATTTGTGAAAACATATATATGATTCCTTAATTTTATTATGTTGGTAGAGTGTATACCTTATAATAGTATTTCTATAATTTTAATTTAATTATCAAAAATCAATAGGTTGATGCTAGAGATTCAATAATCAATAATCAATATTTTTAATATTAGACATTAATATAAGGTTGAGATTTATTCAAAATGTAGTTATGATCTCTACTCCTTCTCAATTTAATT
>APFE031266989.1:0-23184 GCA_000404065.3 Pinus taeda | reverse complement strand
TTTAGCTATAGTGAGATCTTTGTTTTTTTTCATAGTTAAAAAAAAATGCACGTCAAATAATTGTCTCTAAAAAAGCAATATTTTAAAGATTTGATCTTCTATATGTTTATGTATCGTTAATTAATTTTTCAATGCACTTAACAACTGACATAAAATACACATTAAATATAACAAAAAAAGTACACATTTTGAGACTTTTTTATGCTAAAAATGATAATAGATTTTTTTATGAATTTCATGTAAAAATAATAATAATCACAACATAAAAATTAAATTGAAAATCATATAATAAGAATATTGAATATATAACAACATTAACTAAATACTTATTTTCTTATAAAATGTGAAAGTCAAAACATTACAAGTATAACTAATTAATAGTTACAAAAAATGAGCTTGATTTCCAGGCATAACTTAAATTTAATCAATAATATCATGTAATCCATATTCTTTATCTTCTAGAGTTTCATCATTGTCTTCTTCCACAATATTTTCTACTTCCGTTTTCTCATTTTCCTCTTTTGATGGATCTTTGATGTATGTGAATCTCCCAATATATGTCTTTTTAGTCATTCCATCTAATAGTGGTTGACGTTCCTTTACCTTTTTTACCACACGTGTGATCCAGGTTATCTTTTGTTTATAGATGCACTTAAAGAATTACATATATAGTTTGTAGCTTAACCAAAGAGAAACTTTAAATGTGCACATGTGAGAGAAAGAAAAAGAAGAGCATAAGAAGACAAGAACTTGATAACAGAGTTTGTTCTTCCTGGACTACATCTCCGAGCCCTGCTTGATCAATGGGGTGGTCTTCATTCATTAAAAATGGCATCAAATGAAGTTACATTCATCAATTACAAAAATTGAGCATTATACCTCCATGCTGAGAAATGCCTGAAAATTGGAGAGCTTTGTTGTAGAAACTGACACCACCATCGAATTCATGTTGTCGAGAGGTGTAAAAATGATATAAAATTTCCCAATTCTGAGTCTGGACAAAAATCACCCTCTTGCAAAAATTCAGCCAAGCATGGTTTCACCAGTGTTTTCTCACTTCTCAGGGTTCCACTGCTTCTGTCTTGGTTTCCCGTGCCTGAGCTGATGTACCTCTGCTCTCCCCCATGCTGACAAAAAACTGATGTTTAAATAATAATATGGCAGACTTACCATTGGTTGTTATGGTTTATTTTTACACCGTATAAATTTACCCCAACCGAATTCACCCAAATATTAAAATCTTAACGTTGGGGGGTGGGCTCGTACTTCATGGGACCAGCACCCATCCCCATCCAACCAGCATATACGAATTTCATTAATTTGGTTGCTTTTAACGGCATGGTACATGTATGTTTGGGTGGCTTTGGGTGGCGGGTCCACCACATGGCCGCCTACCCAAGCCATGCTCGTTTCAAGGGCGGCGTGGTCAACGGTTCATGCTATATATATATTCCCATGCGTTGGTTTTTGTTGTTAACCATACCACATCTCCCCACTATATATACGTTGGTTATAATATATAGTTTGTTATAACCATACTCAACCATGCGGTGATTTCAAACGGTTTTGAATATATGTTAAGCAGCTTTACTATATATATATATATATATATTATATATAAATATATATCCAGTTTGGTTTTGTTGTTCTCAATTTATTTGAAGTTGTTATAATAATATAAATGTAAATACGATATAACCATATATTATATGGTTTGTTTGTTTCTGAATATATATATATATATATATATATATATGATTATTTGGTTATGTTTAGAATTGGATATATATATTTTTATTTATATAGTTAATTTGGATAGCTATATAAAAAATTTAGCTATAACCAAAATATGTCATGTTGTCTTGTGTGGGTTTAGGAGGTCACTGGAGGGATGCCAAGTGTCAAGACTTGAAGGTTGCCATGTGGCACACTGTGGGCCCCATTTTTCCCCTGCCATTACCAATCTTTGAAGAGCTTTATCTTTTGCATATGAGCTCAGATTGACAAACCGTTCACGCCATCACAATCAGGAAGACGAGCCCTCTCAACTGATGCCACCAAATTCTCCTTTCTGCCATTTTTAATTTCCAGCCTTATCCATCCCCTTAGTGTCTCGAGATCCTCCTGGATCAATCCTCCCCACTGAGGATCTTTTGGTCCTCCAAAATCATTAGCACACTGTCAATCTCCTGCACACAAAACTGGTACATTCTTGCAATCATGCACACCACACATGACTCAACAACCACTCCTTGCCAAGAGTTCATAGCACACACACATTGGCCAAGGATTACATAAAAAGTAATTAATGCCTCAAATACTTATAAGGAAAGGCCAAAATATCATCATTGTGTCTTGAAGTGATGGGAACCATGCCATCATTTTTACATTGCAACATATGATTTACAATGGTGGCCATAACAAGCTACCACTCCTAAAAAAGCCATCTTAACAAAGCAGACCATCGTGATTGGTGCGGATTCATCTGTTTAACATGTTCATCTTTCGGCTCCTCTGGCGATGTTTATGGAACACGGAGAATCGGACACGTAGTTTGTTGGTGTCCCTCTTTGTTGCAATGACTACAACGATTCTTTCTCCTCCAAACTTTCAAGGCTGCCTTGGGGCGCTTCCCTTGGTGTTTCTTCAAAAGGTGTTCATGGAGCCCTCACTATCGCTAGATTGTGAGGAAGGAATTTCATCGTCTGTTGTTGGTTGGTTACTAGCTATATTTGAATTTTCCCCCACTTTCATTCTATTGTATCCGATTCTTGCATGGTGCGGTAACTCCTTGACTTTGATGGGGTTTATGATGCCTTGGCCTTTGATGTCGAGGCCCCTTCCTTGATATCCCATTTTCTTCATTAATTTGGATCCAATCCCTGTAGTATGGTTTTCAAAAGTAGCAAATTCATCATCATGAGAATCATATGAAATTGGAGAATCACTTTTTACCTCCAGGTAGCTATGTTGCGACTATTCCAAGGCCCCATCCATGGCTTGCAACTCGCATAGTAACCTTTGGTTTTCATCCTTCGCCTCCTATAGAAGCTTCCTTAATTCATCATTCTCTTCTTGGATGCGGTGGTTGATCTCTTCAAGTTCTTGGAGTCCTGCTGAGGGAAGTGCCCTTTTTATTATATCAGTTGAAATCCTTGATTCATAGCCAGAATCAGACCCCAAATCTATGGGCCCTCTTGTCGTGACCCCCAGGGCTGCAAACTTCATCTCATCACCGGAGTCAAACCCCAAGTCAACGGGTCTACCTTGTGCAAATCTCGTAGCTATGACTTTCTCATCTCTCTCTAACTCAGAATCTTGGCTTTGTTGTACGATGGTGATGACCTTATATTTCCCATTTCTATCATTCCTCTCAGGTCTCAGTTGAGGGTGAAACTTCCAACAATTTTCTTCATCATGCCCCTCTTTCCCATAATGTGTACAAGAGGGCTTTGCTCCCCTTCTCTTGACTGTTGTCGCTCTCTTTGATTGGTCATCTCTGTCATATTTTCCCCTGTTCTCAATGTGAATGGCCTTTATGCTAGTCACATCAATGGTGGCTAGGTCAAACAGTAACAATGAATGCCTAATATAATTATGTAACGATCCAATGTATTTAGTTACAATTTCAGGTGTATCAAGTGCAATACCCAAATTTAGTGCTTTCTTCCTAAATTCTTCTACAAAACTCTGAACATCCTGACCTTTGCCTTGCCTTAAATACTGCCAGTTCATTAAAGTGTTTTGCATGTAACCCAACGGATAAAATTGTGCTTTTAATGCAGAAATGAAATTAGGCCAAGAGGAATAAAGATTACCCACATCCTTACTGCTTTGTACTTTGCTCTTCCACCAAACGAGAGTGGTGTTGGTTAATCGCAAAGAGGCCAACTGAATCTTTGCTTCATCCTCCATGATCTGTTGAATCCTCCAGTAGATCTCAATCTGCCTAATCCAATTAATAAGTTTCTATGCATTTCTTTCACCATTGTACATGAGGAGATCAAATTTAACATCTAATTTAAAAAAGGGATTCTTAGATGTATCTTTGGAATTTCAATTATTATTATGGTGAGAAGAAGAAGCACTTTCACTTCTAGAAGGAGAAGGAGGTGGATCTCCTCAATCACCTCCATGTACTGAACCTTGTCTTTCTGGAGTTTTCCCCTCTGCATTTTCCAGTTTTTCGAGCTTTGAGAACAACTTCTCAACACAATCTGCCATCAAATAGAAAATCTTGCGAAAATTGAGCTCCTCCTCATACCGAGCCTCTTCATCTGCCATGTTTCTCCTTCGATGTGCATGCCCGCCTCGGGATCGAAAGACTGTAATTCTCCTTCACCTCTTCGGAGCCTGTTTCTCATTAGCATACAAACATGCAATTCACATCTAAAAGCACCTGCTCTGATACCACTTGATCCAGGTTATCTTTTGTTTATAGATGCACTTAAATAATTACATATACAATTTGTAGCTTAACCAAAGAGAAACTTTAAATGTGCACACGTGAGAGAAAGAAGAAGAAGAGCATAAGAAGAAAAGAGCTTGATAATGGAGTTCATCCCTCCTGGACTACATATCTAGGCCCTGCTTGATCAATGGGGAGGCCTTCATTCATTAAAAATGGTATCAAAATAAGTTACATTCATAAATTACAAAAATGGAGCATTATAACTCCATGCTGAAAAATGCCTGAAAATTGGAGAGCTCTGTTGTAGAAACTGACACCACCATCGAATTCCTGTCGCCGAGAGGTGTAAAAACAATATAAAATTTTCCCAATTCTGAGTCTGGACAAAAATCACCCTCCTGCAAAAATTCAACCAAGCATGGTTCCACCAGTGTTTTCTGACTGCTCAGGGTTCCACTGCTTTTGTCTTGGTTTCCCGTGCTTGAGCTCTTGTACCTCTGTTGTCCCCCATGTTGAAAAAAATCTGATGTTTAAATAATAATATGGCAGACTTACCATTGGTTGTTATGGTTTATTTTTAAACCGTATAAATTTACCCCAACCGAATGCACCCAAATATTAAAATCTTAACGTTGGGGGTGGGCCCGTACTTCACAGGACCCGCACCCATCGCCATCCAACCACCATATACGAATTGCATTAATTTGGTTGCTTTTAACGACATGGTACATGTATGTTTGGGTGGCTTTGGGTGGCGGGTCCACCACGGGTGGCCGCCTACCCAAGCCATGCTTCATCAACGCGGCGTGTCAACGGTTCAGCTATATTTATTATATATATTATATTATATATATATATAATATATAGATTATATATATATATATTAAATATATTATTTATATATATTCCCATGCGTTGGTTTTTGTTTGTTAACGCAATACATATTTCCCCACTATAACTATACGTTGATTTATATATAGTTGTTATAACCAACTCCAACATGCGGTGATTTCAACAGTTTTGAAATATATGTTTAAGGTTTAATGTATTATCCAACGTTGGTTTGTTTTTTTTCATTTATTTGAAGTTGTTAAATAATATATGGTATACAATAATAAACCATATATTATATGGTTTGTTTTGTTTGGGATATTACATTATTTTGGTATGTTTTAGATTTGGATATATATATTTTTATTTATATAGTTAATTTGGATAACTATATAAAAAATTTAGTTATAACCAAAATATCTCATGTTGTCTTGTGCAGGTTTAGGAGACCACTAGAGGGATGCCAAGTGTCAATACTTGAAGGCTACAATGTGGGTCCCACGTGTTGACTGGGATGCCATATGGTGCACTATGGGCCCCATTTTTCCCCTGTCATACCAATCTTTGAAGAGCTCTATCTTTTGCATACAAGCTCGGATTAATGAACCGTTCGCGCCATCATGATCAGGAAGACGAGCCCTCTCAACTGATGCCACCAAATTCTCCTCTCTGCTATTTTCAATTCCCAGCCTTATCCATCCCCTTAGTGTCTCGAGATCCTCCTAGATCAACGTGATTCATTAAAAACCCCTTTCCTTAACCCAACTTCTTGCATTGCATCAAGAAAAAATTGAAGAGCATTAATTCTTTGTTGAATAAATTTGCACTGTACTAGGTCTTTTTCAATGGCAATGCAATTTCTTCCTTTTTGTAGGAAAGATGTTAATGTTGTACCTAATTATCAAGCAAAAAATTGAAGTAAATTAGTATAATCACATATAAATTAATAAAGAAGCTATTAAAATTCAATTTTATATAATAAAACCTAAGAATAAATCCAAAACCCAATCCTCTTAATTTGAACATAAGTCTATAAGATGGTTAATCAACAACTGTGGTTTTTTATGACTGTTAATTATCTCTCATTTTGCTTCTTTATCTTCATATGTTAGTTCTTTTACAACATCATAAATTAGTATTTGGCTATCACTTTTTCCATCTACCCGATTAAAAAGCATAGGCTTGTAGCTATCATCTTTTGTCCAACTTTCACTCACAATCAATTATAATTGGTTGATGTCCACGGTTAATAAGAATTAACTTTTGCATGTAACATGAAATATTAAAACTTCAATTAACTTGTACATAAATGATTTTTTTAACATTAATCAAACATACAATTTCAACATCTTACCATCTAAGTTGCATCCTTGAGTTTTATTTTCCCTTGAAAATTGCATCCTTGAGTTTTATTTTCCCTTGAAGCTTGTCAATAACATTGCAAATTTTGTGTCTAAATGAAATGTCACAAATCTCCATAATGATGATGTTGTGACTTCTATAAATCCCGCAACCACTTTACTAAGATTTTGATAAGTATAAGGGTCACTATTATAGTCAATGTTTGGGATATTGAAACCATGCGGGATATTTGCGATAACTAGGGAATAATCCCTTTTAGGTATGAGTTTAACATATTCTTAACAACCACCTATTATTATTTTATATTGGATAGTCTCAAGCCCATTCCAAATGAAATGAGTAATACTAGGATCAAGTTCAACATTACTAAGACGTTGTTTTCTCAGTATTTCCATCTCAATTTTTTCAATAAACCTTCTGAAACTATCTGGTGCTCCATTTTCATCATTTTTCATCTTTAATAAAATAAATAAATATATGTATAAGTTATAAAAAAATAGTATACAGATGAATAAAAATGAAGTATAAATTCAAATACCTTTTAATGCAAGAATACAAATCTGTTATGTTGAGTAGAACTTGAATTTTTGGTTAGTTGCGTACAACATCATCCCAACTATCTTCATTCAACAATTTAACATTTTGTTCTTGTATTCCTCATGTAAACCTTAATGAAATGAATAGATAAAGTAAAAAAGTTAATATAGTGATAATGTATAACAAATACTACCAACAAAAATATATATATATATATAATAATATATTAACAAAATAATTCAACAAACTTACTTTTGAAATTCCTCACACATTTCATCCAATGATAACTCCCCTGACTTCACACGAGATAATATTGTTTTGACAAGTTTTTCATCTTTCACTCCTTGCAATGCTCTTCAAAGTGTGATAGGCATATCTTCTAGAAGGAGTTTCATTTCAAGACTTGATTTACTACTGCTACATATCAATGGTTTAGACTTTTTGACCTTCTAGTTTTTAATGTCAATGTTCTCCCACGTGCTAAAAATATCATTAATCAATTCCCTTATATATCCAGTTCTAAATGCCAACTGGGAAATGTTATCCATAACTCTGAATATATCATAATTTACTTTGTCGCCTTTTGAATTGATTTTTTCCTCAATTTGATAACCTATTTCCATACAACATTCCTTCTGAAATGCTAGACTAACCTTTGTCTTATCCCCACCACATTTTTCTTCAAATGCATTATGAATAAATATAAACCTTTGGATGAAATTCATAGACAACATATGCTCATTATCTGTATTATGATCCCATGCCAATAACTTTTCTTGTATCTTTGAGCTTATATGAAATGGTTCCCCCAAAGTACATTATATTTTTATTCAAAACATTTTGATTTATCAAATGCTTCTTTGTTGGGAAGTTGAATTGGATCAACAAGAAGCACATAATCAACCACATGAGCATATGGATTGTACCTCATCAATGTCTTCAAGTTGTGAACATGCAGGTGGTGTAGATTTCTAATTTGATATTTAAATTTTCCTTCACTTGGCTTATAGATTTAACTAACTTTAAGCTTAAATGTATGAACACCCTCAATTAAGTTTGTCATTTTCAATTGATGTTGAATGGCATTTTTTTCTTTAATAATGTCATCCTCTAAATCAGTTCATGATATAATGATTTCCCTACTTCCTTTTGAGTTTTCACTAGGATCTTCACTGTTGGCCATGAATTTTTGAGAATGATCAACTTTTAATTTATTCCTCCTCTCGGTTATCAAATTTTCTTCTACATAAGTAACATTCTCATCATCAACTAAAATAGAGACATTCTTTGGCATTTTTTCTTTTGGTGTTTTATGGATCTTCTCCTATCTAACATCAGTTCTAATCTCATCCTCAGTAATGAAAAACATATTTTTCAGCTTCAACTTCAATTTCAACTTCCTCATATTCAAAAGTAACATGTCTAGCTTTGCTAGATTTATCCACTATAGGCATTCTTTGTTGATCCCTTGGATGTAGTCTTGTAACATCATGAAGTAATTTTTTTTGCTTGTTTTCCATATCTTCTTCTGACCCTGAGTAGAAACTGCTAACAACATTCATAATATCTTGCTCTATAAAATAAATTCCTCCCAACATAGTTGAAATATTTTCAATAAAATTTTGTCAAACAAAATATCATATGTCAATAAAAACTAAGTTATAAAAGATATAATGATACAGTTACAATAACGTAAAACACATAAATATAAATAACATTACTTACGATATCTTGTGCAATCTCGTTTATGAATTGTTTACGCATATTTGTAGAATCATCCATCATGTCATGCATTGACATTGCAAACTGATATTTAATTGTGTCATGTGACACAGAAGGTTTATAAGTACATAAACAACTTCAATATCCGGTATCAAACACATGTCTAGTACTTTACCCAACACCTCATAACTTCTACTATCGGTAGGGATATCAGCATATAGATATCTCTGCAAATTTTGTTTGCATTATCTATCTTTCACAAACCATACAAGTTTTGTATGCTTCACTTCTTGCAATTTCTTCTAGTAATAAACCAACTTCCTATCCTTAGAGGCACTTGCCAGATTTGTAGCTATTAGCTCAAGTCAGGTTCATTCAATGATATTTTTTAGGATCCACCTCCAACTTTAGCTATATTTGGTCTAGAAAGATTCATAAAAATATTCCTTGATTCCATTTTCTGCAACAATATATATATATATAAAGTAAACAAACAAAACGAAACAAAATTTAAAAAACGAAAAAAGACCAAAAACATGCACATCGACTCTCATGACAAGTTAGATGTTAGGTTCATACATGGTACAAAAAAAACCATTCCTTAGAAAAAAATTTATTATTTTTTTACATGTGTCCCCAGTCCCTTGGCAAGCCAGGGGCTAATTATGAGAATCAGCTCCTTGCCTGTCAAGGAGTCATTGTGCCTTAGGCGGGGGTGCCTTACCATAAGCGTGCCCCGCTGTAACGTACCTCGAATGTCAATTTTTTTTTCATTAGTGAGGATCCTAATGTTTTACATTCACTCTTAATTTATGGGTCTAACCCTTTTCTCCCCTAGCATTTAGTTTCCTTTTATTCCACCATTACCACTTGTTTCTCCCTTGCCTTGCATGGTTTGTTTTCTTCTCTTACCATGATCCTATTCTAAATCGATACCTTAGTTCTATTATGAGCATGGTAGATCGGGTGCGCTCATAATCCTAGTCTAGATTCTCACTGTGTATATTTTATTAAACTATGACCTTAAATTTGGACCATAGCATTAATACTTCATCCCATCCCCTCTCAGCATATTTTCTCCAATGCGTTGTGAACCATTACGATCTTGCCAAGTGTGCCAAGCCACATGGGCACACATGGTAGTTGACAGTATTGGAGTTCATGGATGGTTTCAATGCATTATTGCACATCAAGGGCTCAGATTCACGCGCCTTCTTTCTTGTCAAGCCCAAACCATACTTACCTCTCATTTCACTATTTGGTTTTGGAGAAACCTTCCTCCAAAGATGCACATTTTCTTTATGTTCTCCTCTGAACTCTCGAACCTCCTGGATGCATGGAGATGAAAACCTCTACCATAGTCCACAGGTGCGACAATAATGGAGCCCTCCTAAAAAATACATCTTTTGGTTTACAGTTAACACCGCTCCAGCATCAACTTTCTTTTGTATTTACTTTGGCAGATGGAACTTATGGCACCGTTAACCTAGTTCAAGAATTTGTAGGGTTAGAGGATGTTTTCAGTCATAACTTCCCCTTCAACAACCCTGAGGTCTACAAATCTAGGATTCTGCCCTCAGTCCCATGTTACTTTTGTCTTGCAATTTGAAAAGAATTGGCTTGATTGCTAACATCTTCTTTACAATTCCATGTGCGAGACATAGAGAAATGGAAATTGCCAGGATATGGCTGCGGAATAATGTGCCACGTTTCCTCAATTGCTCTTTTATTACAAGTATGGTTTTCCGTAACCCCCAAATGGTAAGAGAGACTTTTACTTGTTCTTATTCGATTATGTTATACATGTTGTGAGAGTGTATGTAGTTAATGACCTTTGAGTCGTCGAAGTACCAGGTTGTCTTGTATTATTTTTGGGTTTGTTTTGCCTTCAAATTCGGTGATACTGCCCTTGGGTTTATCTTGCTGATGACTGCTTAGTTTTCTAGGATAGGAGGGTTAGGCATGACTCTATATCACTTGGAATTTGATAAATGTATGTTTACGGGACTATCTATTGGGGATTTTTTTTCCAAATCCCTTATCTTGGGGGTTGATACACTTCACCAAATTTTTCTTTCACAGTTCTTTCTTGTCTTCTCTTTGAGAATGCATGTGACCAATTTTTGTGTTGTGCGTCAGGGATTTGTTTCTCCCATCCTTTGGTATTTTTGTTGGGTTTTCGTTTTCTTTTTCTACTATCAAATTATAAGAAAGAGATGCTTGTACCATCTGGGTGTATTGAGCTCTCAGATTTTCTCTCCTCATACATGTGTTTTCATGGCCCTATAGGTGGGTTTAAGTGGTTCGAGTATTTTGAGTATTTCTTTCATGGGCCAAACCCGACTCCGACATCAAATGGTGACTAGATTCATAATACCCACCTTGAGCTACTCCCCCACTTCTACTTGGAAGATCAACTCTTCTACTACTAAGTAGGGATATTAGTTGTCCCATAGCTTATGGAGTTTATTAGGAGGATATTTAACTGTTATACAGAGACATTGGAATTGGTTCTTCTTTGTAAAAGTTACTTGAGAGTTACACTGTAAAATCTCCTATTTTATTTTTCTCTTGTAATACTAAATAGGCCTACATCTACCGTAGGAGTTTCATTTTGAATATTGTATTAACAACTTCAAATGGAAAACTATTGTGATCATGCCAAAACTCTGTTTATATCACACTTGATAATTGTTTATGATATTTTAAGGTTTCTTCCTGAGTGCCTTTTTTACTTTATGGTTCCTGTTGCACTGAGATTTTCTTAAGTTGATTGTTTAATAGTTACTATTTTTCAATGGTATTTGCTCAATACATTAAACAACTTAACTATGTAATTCTAGTTACTTTCATTCTACGCTTACAGATATTTTTATGTCATTCTCTATGCAGTCCAATCATGTTCCTATGCTTGTATTCATAGTTACTCCTTTGTTTGTCTATTGCATGCATAAATTTGTCTTTATGTTGTTAAGATTTTCATTTCTTATAGACCTCATACTTAATTTTGTGGGTATCATTGTAAGTGTATTGTTGCCTGTAACTTAACATTTAAATTAAATACGTATTGGTTCTAGCCGCTAGCGCAGAGAATGCGCGCGCTTGGTATATATACATCTACCCATAATCTCAAGGTAGTTTTAATGTACAACTTCTCATTTACTTCATATACATGGTGTTGGCTACTTTCTTGAAGTTTACCATCTACTAGTATATTTGTCAATCCTGTAGTTTTATTACATACTATTCTGGATTAAGAAATCCTCCATTTCCTCACAAATATGTTCTCATTATATGATAAGAAGCTACAATGAGAGTATATGGGTTTTTACTGCTATTTAGTGGTAAACCAATTCATAATCTCCTGGCCCTCTCGTTTGCTGAGCTATAAATGTGATAAATGCTTTCACAACACTATGATATACTTAGTCTAACTATATTTGTTGTGATCCCTTTGGTATTCTCATTTCCCTTCTGTTGCACATTTGGGTGATCATACCCACAGTCTATTTGATCATACCATAGCTCGATCATGTCTTGTAACCTAACTCTATATGCACAACAGAAATTCTAACAACATTGTGATTTTGTTATCAAGTAGTTGTAATCTAATTTTTGAGTATCCACGTAACTAGAATTGCAACAATGTTTTCCTTCAATTTTCACAGTATCCCACCACTTTTGGTGGAGCCTAGAGATCTTAATCCTAATCTTTTGAACCAGCAAATTTCATATTTTTCTTAAAACAATTTATACATATATAACTTCCAGCAATAGAAAGAAATATATATATCAAGAACAGTAAATTACTTTCTCCAATAAAATCACAACTTTAAATCATATGCATCTACAACAATTAATGCATAACCATAATCATCATAGTCATCTACATCAATTATTGCATAATCATAATCAGCATATTCATCTACATTAATTAATGCATAATCATAATTAGCATAGGCCAAACCAGAGACTTGAATTATCCGGCTGACCATAACCCTGCACCAGAAAGACATTTTCCTCCCAACATGAACTGCCTCCAGTTCTCCCCCAAGCTTGATTGTTTTTTCCAAAGAATAACCAACCTCATTGATTCTCCCTTTGGGTACTTATTACCCTTCTTCGTGATATTATTTCCAATTCAGCGATATCCCTCTTTTGTAGCTTTTATTGCTTTATTTCCTAGGCTTTTTCTTTTAAAGCCCACATTTCTCTCCCACGGTGCTTTAAAGGCAACCAGTCTTAGCCCTTTTCTCTAGCTAAGCTTTTTATAAGGGATTTTATCTCCCTTCCTTAACCTTATCTAGAATCTTTGAAGATTCTAATCATGAAGAATTAACAATCTTATCCTCGAGTGTCTTTTTTGAGTGCATAGTTTCCTTAAACATTAATTTCCCCTTTTTTTATTAATAAGAAAATACTTTCAATAATTATTCAAAATGTTATGGCCCATAGAAAAATGGCCCCTTGGCTCGAGGGGTGATTCCAAGAATCGACCCCTTGGCATGCCAGGGGCTGATTCTCAGAATTGGTCCCCTGGCCTGCTAGTGCATTTTGCCTCGGACACACCCTCGCACAGGTGATGAGCCCTAGTATTGTAGCAAGGATGTTGCAACTCCTAGGGTGACCAACTTTACTTTATCAACTCGAGGTTCATACAAACTTGGAGGTGTCAGTGCTATATGCACAACATATGCAACATTCTACTGTGGTCACTTCTCAACTGGGTTGATAGACGACTAGGGTTTTTCAAAACAGTCTTCTATTGACTAGAAGGAGGCTAACTACTGACAATGAATGTAAATTTATCTTTAATGTAGAAAATAAATGCTTGCCTATGTTAAAGAAATGAAAGTGTTGAATATAAAGTGTTATGAAATGACATGAAATTTCCTAGCTAAGAATTAACACACACTACTTGTAGAAGAGACCTAATTTAACCTTGCATTCTATCATCTAGTTATTTGGACTAAGTAATCATGGAAATTATCCTAATATTGCTATGACTGATGTGTGCATGCACTAGCTAAATATTACAGAAAAGAGTCTTTTGGTTTCAATTTAAAATTGTAAATTCTAACAAGTTGATCTTTTGCAGGGGAGGAAGGTATGGGAAAGCTGGTCCAAAATGGAATTTAGGGGTATGGAGGTTAATTTGAAGGCCTACCCTAGGCTTTGATCATAATTTCTGCCCAAAACAATCTAAAGCAGTCTGCTACAGGGTTTCTTGTAGTTGCTATAGGATTTCTTGTAGCACTACAAGATGTCCTAGTTTACTACAAGAAACTTAGCTTAAAGTTGTAAGAAGGTAGGGAAGGTGAAATAAACTGTTGGTAAT
Source organism: Pinus taeda (assembly GCA_000404065.3). Taxonomy (NCBI): domain Eukaryota; kingdom Viridiplantae; phylum Streptophyta; class Pinopsida; order Pinales; family Pinaceae; genus Pinus; species Pinus taeda. The sequence continues at coordinate 8,983 of APFE031266989.1, read as the reverse complement.
ATGTATGATGGTGGACTAAGGTATGGGGAAGGCTCACACTACCCAAGGATTAGCCCAACACTTTAGGATGGTTTGATTTTCTCAAGGTGGTTGTCCACGGTGGCTACAAAACAGAAATTTGAATTAGTTGATTGGTAGGATTTGGTGAGAGGAGGAGAAGACTTAGATGAGGCTAGTGGAATGAGTTCTTTGCCTCAGATCAACAACTCCTACAACAACACATATTATTTTCTTCATTCATGCATAACTTTATGTAAATGTGGAAAATATAATTTGAATTTGAGAAACTGATTTATTGATGGCTAATGGCTTAAATCTATGAAATGGAATGCTTTCTAATCTAAAGCAAACTCAAGAAACCAAAATGAAAATTGCAGGTGCTACTAAAAAATCATCAATAATGCACTACTCAACAAGAAATCCTAAGTTGTGTAATAACCAAAAGATAAATTTGTTTTCTCGGGTTGTGAGAGTGGGGCCCTCAAACCATGATCCCATGAGGGATATGAGGATGAGGCCACTGTCACAAGATTTTCTGAAGTCTTTTCTTTCATTAGTGTAACACTGACCTACTTCTCCAACTAATGGAAGAAAAACTAACAATCATTCAAAGACTTGTAAATTAAACAAAACAGAGATAAATTTAGCAGCTAATCTATGATTCTAATCTAAGAATACATGTACAAAAAGAGGAACCTATGCTACCAGGGTTGGGCCCTAACCCAAGAGCTTCAACTCTCTGAGTCAACTCAGTGTTGGATCAAAGAAACCCTTTTCATTTAATCAAAACATCAAAAATAACATGAGAATAACAATCACAATATCTTAGCTCGAAATTGCCTCTTGGCTACAATAAAAAGTCGAATCATAATGAGGCCCTAGGCCTTATTATTTATACAACTGAAGCTACCAACAACTTCCTTAGATTTAGGGAGGCTTGGCTCCCAAACTCGAGCTTGACTTGTCTTCAACTATCACTGGCTTGGTTGCCAATGAACTCAGTGGGCTTGGTTGTTTGTAACTCCGAGCTAATGAGATCTCGTGGAGGAATCTTCGAGTGATTGAGGAGTTAAGGAGGGAGACCCAATCTCCTAAAATCGCTCTTGCTTATCTACTTCGAGTTCATGCACTTAAATTAGCCCAAAACTGCTTCAAATCCTGCAATTAATGCACATTAGGCCACATGACATAACATCTCACCTTTACCCTTCTCACTAAGAAAAATATAATAAAATATGTAAAGAAATGTGAGAAAAGTTGATTTCAATAAGCTGGAGAGTGGCATTAAGGCCCATATAATTTACCTATTGATGAGTCTCATCAACAGGCACAAGAAATTGTGCCTGTGGACGGGCGCGCCCAGCTGTGCATGTACCCGCCCGGGGAAAAATGGCCCACTGGCCTATCGAAGGCCAATTCCTAGAATCAGCCCTCGGTAGGCCAAGGGGTCGATTCTAGGAATCAGTCCCTTGAATCGGCCCCCGACAAGAAAAAGGGTCATTTTTCCCTAACCGTGAGTGTTCCCACCCACGGCACAATGGGCGTGTTGCACACCTGTTGTGCTATGGACAGACATGCCCACAGACTGGTGCTCTTGCCCACAGGCATAGGCAGCACGCACATTGTGCCACGCGCAGGCACACCTGTAGTTTGGCGCACCTAGCCACAAGCACAGTTGCCTGTGCCTGTGGACAAGTGTGCCCGCCCATGGCACAACAAGCGTTGGGCGGGCATGCCCACCACGCCCAGCAGTGACATAGTGGCCCGTTTCCTACCAAGGGGCTATCGGATAAGCCTGGCTCATGTGAATTTTTAATTTTTAAAAGGAATCTAAATTTCATCAATTAAATGTTAATTTTTTTTACTAGAATATGTCTTTTGTCTAGTATCTTGTGTGAATATAACAACCCAAATGACAAATAACTACTAGTAAATCTATGGGAGTTTAAGACCCACACTCAGTAAAAGGGAAACTAACCTTTCAAATGCGATAATCTCTCATTGAATGTGTTGTCGATGACAATGTAGATGCTCCACAAAATCGCACTAAGTCTTTTAACGAAACCTTGAGAAGTCTTGATGTTATGTGAGAAATAATGATAATGAAATTTATTATATATCAGAAATTACGGAATTGTTTTATCACTTCTTGAATGTGGTATTAATTTTTTTTATTATAAAAACTTAATATATAAATCGCGTTATGGCGATATAGTAATTTATGTTAAATGTGGGATAGAAGATATAATAAAAATAAAAATAAATAAATCAATTGTCTTGTAAATGCTATATAGTTTAAGTAAAAGATTAATTTAGGTAAAAGATTTAGTTTAAAAAAATATTTAAAGATTAATTTCAAGAGAAATTTAGTTAAAAATTTCAGAATTATAGAATAAATTTTATAGGGAAATACATCAAATGAAATTTTTGGAGGGAAAATTTTCAGCAAAAATTTTTGGAGGGAAATTTCCATTCTTTAAGATATATATTATCATTATGAGAGAGAGCATTTGTATCATTCAACCCCTTTTGCTTGAAAGCCATGGATTCTCCTAATAGTAAAGATTCACTTTATGAAGCATTAACATCTTCGTCATGTAACAACTCTATTCATATTGATGAATATAACGAAAATTCTTTCACTACGAATAGAGAGTCAAATATTCCACTTAGTCCCAATCCTAAGGACTACGAGAGTAGCACTGATGAAGGGCAGGAAGAATAATTTCAAATAAATAGAGAGTCATGGTTTCCACTTAGTCCTAGTCCTATGGACTATGATATCAACGTTGATGAAGAGTAGGATGAAAATTTTCAAATAAATAGAGAGTCATGGTTTCCAGTTAGTCCTAATCCTATGGACTACGAGAGCAACAATGATGAAGGCCAGGATGAAGAATTTCCAATAAATCGAGAGTCATAGTTTCCACTTAGTCCTAATCCTATGGACTAGGAGAACAACAGTGATGAAGTCCAGGATGAACAATTTCCAATAAATCGAGAGTCACATTTTCCACTTAGTACTAATCTTAAGAATTATGAGAGAAGCAATGATGAAGGCCAGGATGGAGAATTTCTAATAAATCAAGAGTCACATTTTCCACCTCGTCCTAATCCTAAGGACTATGAGAGCAGTAGAGACACGGGATGATGAATTTCCAATAAATAGAGAGTCACATTTTCCACTTAGTCCTAATCGTAAGGACTATGAGAGCAGTAGTGACGAAGTGCAAGATTTTCAGTAAATAGACAGTCACATTTTCCACTTAGTACTAATTCTAAGGACTATGAGAGCAACAATGACGAAGGGTAGGATGAAGAATGTCTAGTAAATAAAGAGTCACATTTTCCGCATAGTCCTAATCCTAAGGAATATGAAAGTAGCACTAGCAATGCACGTGACGAAGAATATCCAATAAATAGAGAGTCAAATTCTCCATTTAGTCCTAATTCTAAGGACTGTGAGGATAACATTAACGAAGGGAAAGATGAATATATCCTCCAAGTAGGTATTTCAAAAGCACAGACGATCATAGTGAGGATAATATTCCTCCTAATGATGATGAAAATGCTTATAAAGATGATGATGATTCAATGATGGAAACGTTTCCAGCAAATATTGTGTCGAGGAGTAGGAGAAGACCTTTTCGCATCAATCCAAGATGTTCTAGTTATACAAGGGGTAGAGCAGAATATATCACGAGAAGAAGTTCTATCAGTCTCTCATTTCAAGTGAATGTTGTCAAAAGGATGCTTGAAACATATGGATTTCACTTTTTCATTGGAGAAAAGGAAGAGATATTTGTCAATGAATAAAAGCATGCAAAATTCATATTTAGTGGGGTGCACACAATCTACATTGTCATGTTATGATTATCATATTGGGTCTTTATTTATCTATAGAAAGGCTTTCAAAATGTTTCATTCAATTGGTAATTTTCATATGTCAAGAATCCAAGAAGTTTTCGAAAAGGATCCCACATTTTATTCAGAAGTACGTCATAAATGACAGTTTGGGCCATTATCAAATACTACAATGTCATGGATGAAAGACTTATTTTTCAAAGCATGGAGACTGTGTTCCAAATAGAGACACAATACATATTTTAGATAATTTCTCAAGACGAGAAATCTACAACTTATAAAGAATATGCAGAAGGTGTTGAAGGAAATGGTCAATTTATCACATGTCAATATTTTGTGAATATATGGAAGAAAGAATTCAACAATGTCCATATTCCTAAGAAGAAAAGGATGAGGGTTTTCAGTACATGTGCTTCTCTTAAATAAAAAAAAGGGATAAATGTCAAGGGGCAGAAAGAGGTAAGCATTCATAACAATATTTTTTAAAATTTTATAGTCATCAACTATGAAAATGTATTTATTAATGGCTTTCTTTTATGTTATGTGTAGATTCCATTATCAAATCACTTCAAGAGCATCGCGACCAAAAAACAAGTGAAAGGAAAAAGTTGTACAAGCATCGAAAGAAGTGTTATGATAATCCAAATAAATATTTGGGTTTGATAATTGATGGTATGGACCAGAAGAAAACACTTCTACCATATTTTGTTCACACGGCCAAAAATTTATAGGAGGAAAATTTTATTTAGTTTCACTTGGTCGGTTGTATGGTCTTCAATGGGAAAATGTTGCCAAGGGTATACTTTAGAGCTCCAAATATTCATAATGATGCAAATATGACAACAACCATAATTCATGATGTGCTTTCTCATTGGTTTGGTAATCTTCCTAAAGTTTTGTATCTACAATTGGACAACACTTGTCGTGAAAACAAAATTCAAATTGTTTTTGGATATCTAAATATGTTTGTTGAATTGAGATTTTTTCATAAGGTAAAGGTGGGTTTCCTTCTTGTTGGTCACACTCATGACCATATTGATCATATGTTCAGTCGTTTTTCAGTCACATTGAGGAGGAAGGATGTTGGGAGCTTTCCATCATTAATTGAATGTATTAATAAAACATACATGTCAGAGCCTATTTTTCATGTGTTGGAAGAAACGATTGACATGCAAAGGTTTATTGCGGGATTGCATGGTGAGGAAAAATGCATTTAAAAACTTAATGACATTAGCTTCCAATATCAATTTCGTATCAAAAAAATTGATGGGAAAACATTAATATGGGGCAATAAGTATTCAACAACTGCAAAATCGGCATCATCATCAGGTTTGGAATTTTTTAATTTCATTCCAAATCATCCAATATTTGCGTCAAATCTATTGTTATTACAATCAATTTCAGAAGTTCATAATGCACGCAGGCAGAAAAGAGATATAAATTATTCTTATTCCCTGGAAGAAATTAAAAAAGATATTAGATATACATATGAGTGTTTTGATATTGTTGATTCATTTTGGTGGGAGTCTTTTCTCAGTAATCATAATGATATCATTTCAAGAACAAAAAATGAAGATATACCTTTGAAAACTCCATTTATTTGGCCACAAAATGTGTCAAATGAACCTGAGGAAAGAAACATTGTTGAACAACAACAATCTCAAGGTATTATTAATTCTTCACAAGTAGAGGAAAGAGAAGTGTATATTGGTTCCAAAAGATCTTGCGCATAATGTGAAGCCATGGAAGACCTTTACAAGGATTCAGTACATGATATTAAGGAGGGTTGCATGATCGCAGTGCTAGAAGATGGATATGCCAATGACTATCAATTCTAGGTTACTAAGGTTATAAAGGTCATTACAAAAATGAAGGTGTTGCAGGTGTTGAAGTACATTGGTATGCCACAAATACACACCCATTCAATGGTGTGTACAAGCCAGAGATGGTAGTTGATAAAAAAAAAATTGGCGGAAAGAGATAAAGAAAGGGTACAAATCATGGGACAGGAAGCGGACGGAAGGATGAGAGCGCGCGTAGGCGATTTGAAGAGTTAGGGTTTCTCCTGGCAGGAAGCCTGCGGCGGCAGAGCTCTTGCTCTGCATCTTCAGAACCGTTCACCGCTGCCAGTACTCCAGGACATAGGCAGATCAGGCGGTCCCAATGATACCCCCACAGGGGGATGGGGCAGTGCTTCAGCCCGTCGATGGAAGCCAGCAAGGACCAGAAGGTAATGCAAATCCAGACTCAGCCAATCAAGGAAAATCCGCACAGGAACCACAGACAGACGCCGATCCTCAAGGCTCAAATGAAAATCAAAAGGTTAGTTCGTCCACCTGTAAACCCGTTGCCACTCATAGGCCAGAAGTTGAACTGCCTAGTGAAAGAATAAATGGAAGAATACAATACATGCATGATCATACGCTCATAGGGAAATTTCTGGGCTTCTGGCCAAACGAAAGAGCTCTAAGAGGTTGGATAAATCATAAATGGAAGCCAAAGGGAGAAATAACCCTTCTCCTAGGGCCCAAAGGTTTCTTTACAGCTATTTTCAACTGCTTGGAAGATAGAAATAGAGTATTTGATGGAGGGCCTTACTTTTTCAACTCAGCTGGGCTTTATCTTAGAGAATGGGTAGCACGTTTCAATCCAGATAATGAAGACCTTAGCTATGTGCCGGTATGGATCCGTCTCTACTCGTTGCCATGGGAATATTGGGATGAAGATTCTCTAAAGTCCATTGGATCAATGATAGGAGATTTCATTAAAGTTGCTGAAGAAACAAAAACGGTGAAACCCACCACATTTGTCTCCTACGCTCGGATCTGTGTTTACATGGATCTAAAGCAACCTCTGCCGGACACTGTCAGACTTTTCCATGAGGATCATGACTGGGTCCAAGTGATTGATTATGAACAAGTACCCTTTCGATGCAGAAAATGTCATGCGATTGGCCATTTATTCCGAGATTGTCCCCTGAATAAGAAAGAAGCAACACCACTGAATCCCGAATCCCAACAACAGAATGGCTTCACTAAAGTGACCAACCGCAGACGAAGCAACAAGAAGCCGAATGCTCCTCCAAAATCTTCACCAGGGGAGAACCAAAACCCTTCTACCAGCAATAGTTTTGAAGCGCTAGCAAAAATGACATCGCCAGATGAACTCAGCAAGGAAAAGACAACTCACGAGACATCAGCGCCGGAGAAATCAAGCCCGTCTCAGCAAAGTGAAAAAAATCCACAGATCTCCGATCCCGGAAGCAGCCCAGACATGGATATCGACAAACCTTTGTAGAGTAAAGACAAAGGGAAGGAGGTAGAAGAACATTCGCAAGAAACTCAACCCATGGAAGATGACAGTGATACAATTGATATTGGGCAACTGGATCTCATAGGAATGGAACAAGCTTGCAAACTAGGGAACTTTGAAAAAATCCAAGAAACACAAGTTGACAATTTGGTGGAAATATTAAGCAAGGCACAAAAGAAGTACTCCCTTGGAATACAAACTGAAAGCAAATGGGATGGAAAATTTGCTTTTAAAGACAGTAAAAAAAGAGGCAGGAAAACAGAGTTGGAAAGAACTATCAAGCTTGGAGCAATTCTAGTGGGGTCTGGCAGATATGCCAAACTCACTAAGTACTTCAACACCAACTTCAACCCCTCCCAATGAAGTTAATCTCTTGGAACATAAGAGGGCTCAATAGCCCCAGGAAAAGTAAACTCCTAAAAAACTTGATCATGGAAGAACAACCAGCAATCTTATTTCTTCAAGAAACTAAATGCTCTCTAAACTTTATAGAAAGAGCAGCGGCTAAAGCATGGGCGGGAGGCCAAGTAACAGCAGTGGAAGCGCAAGGAGCCTCAGGAGGACTTGCAATTCTATGGGATGCCAGAAAGATTCAGTTAACTAATATTCATGCTAATAAAAGCTTCATTCAGGCCTGTTTTCATCTCATAGGTACCAACATTCATGGACATTTAACGAATGTCTATTTTCCCCAAGAAACGCAGCAGAAAGCAGCAATTCTACATTCAATAGCAAGGCTCAATCAGGACAGATTACATCTGTTGTGGGTAACAGGAGGTGACTTTAACATGATAGCTAACTCAGAGGAAAAGATAGGAGGACGTTGCAGACCCAACAAAGATGGATCACTTCTAAAGGACTTCATTCAGAGCAACTGGCTTATAGACCTTCCTACAGCTAATGGCCTTTATACTTGGACGAACAAAAGGATTATTCCCATGCAGATTGCATCGCGTCTGGACAGGTTCTTGATCTCTGACAATGCTATCCATGTGGGAGGCGAATTTACAGCACACATCATCCCTTTCTCAGGTTCAGATCATTGGCCCATAGAAATGAATTGGAAGAGACTGGGCAGCAACAGCAAAAAACCTTTCAGATTTGAAGCATTCTGGCTCTCACATCCTGAATTCAAGGATTTCATAACTACAACTTGGCAAAACAGCAACCCTATAGAGCAATCCAAAATGGCCAGATTTCAAAAGAAATTGAAGTTCTCAAAAGGAGAAATCAAGAAATGGAATAAGGAAAACTTTGGCAACATCTTTAAGGAAAAGGAATCGATCCTTCAGGATCTCAAATCCATTCAACAAAGATTAATCTTAGAAGGACGGACAGAGGAGCTGGCGCACAAGGAACAAGAACTGGAAAGTAAATTACAGGAACGAGAGCAACAAGAGGAAGTTCTATGGAGACAAAAATCCCGCATTCGATGGCTGAAGGAAGGTGAGAAGAATACCAAGTTCTTCCATAGAACCACAGTGCAACGAAGAATGCACAATCAAATCTCTCAGGTTATAAATGCTCAAGGCGACAAACTGGAGACCCAGGAGGATATAGAAAAGGAATTCCTCAATTATTTCAAAGAAATGTGCCAAGAGCCAAATATCAACAGAGATGAGGCCATAAACAACATAACCAGGAATATACCGCGCCTCGTGTCTGAGGAACAAAACACCCTGCTTCTTAAACCCATCAGTTTACAGGAGGTGGAATCCGCTGCAAAATCTTTAAAAGCTGGTAAAGCTCCAGGTCCCGATGGTTTTTCTTCAAACTTCTTTCATCACTTCTGGGAACTAATTAAATG
>APFE031266984.1:2632-58779 GCA_000404065.3 Pinus taeda | reverse complement strand
CTTCTTTCAAATTTGTACTCAAGTATAGAAATATTACAATCTAGGGAGTTCAATGGCCCCGCCCAGCAGTTTGAGATAACATACATATAAATACTTGAACATCATACAATGCTCTAACTCAACCCTAATTTATAGTAATTCCTTTGAGGAAACTATACCCCACAAACCAGTAAAGAATTTGATCTACTGACTACTATATTTCCAAGAATACATTACAACACAAGTTGTGCTTTAGCGGAAGAAAAACTTTTGCTTCAAGCTTGCCAAACTTACGGCACCCTCACCGACATGAACTAATTTTGGGGATGTGAACAACGCAGAAGAAAAATAATCCCATAATTACAAACTTCCTGGAATCTGCCCCCATAGAACACAGAAAATAATGTGTTCAAGGGAAAACTACTATCAAAATGCAAATAATAAACCTAAGGAGAAAGAATCATATTTTCCTGAGCAAAAACAACAAATGGGTTGTAACTACAAACTCTCCCTGGGTATAGATTTAATGGATACTTTTTGAGCCAAAAAAACAACAATAAATCTACAAATACAACCAATAGATGTACTTCAACGCACAAGTATTTGATGGCAATAATTGGCAAGGCAAAGGAATAATGAAACTAAGGAACATTGGAACTTTGCCTCTCAGAAATATTACTCTGCATGCGGCAATAAGAAGTTGAAAGCTGAATTCTGACGAATGAGAGGAGGAGGTTCAATTTCTGACAAATCAATCTGGTTCATGGACTTCGATATATCATCCACAGAAAAGGGAATACTGCATCAAGAAAAATGGCATTACAGAGTTAGGAAATAATATAAAATGAGAAATCTTTGTACCATTCTAATGATATTTGATGTTCATCTACAATGTTGAATATTGTTGGGTGCTTTGAGAAAATTTAGCACACTGAGACTTGTTCTGTACCTGGAGTCATCATCCAACAAGAAGGAATTGCTCAAAGCATTGTTAGAGTCTTCTGTCATCAAAACTCTCGTACTGGCAATAACCTGGAAAAGAAATTTGGCATTAATTGATTTAAAACACATCTTTACATGAAGGCCAAGAACAGCCTAAAACAATAGTATATTCAAGAAAAGAACCCTCTATGTATGAAAACTTTTGACATACATTTGGAGCCACGCTATGTGTGCCATATTTATCATCCCAGTACATGGTGCTGATCTGGTACAGTTGCTGTATACTCAAAACCTGAAAACAACCAAAATAAGATTACTAATATTAGTCAATGAAGAAACCTGAAGAAAAGAGAATCACATAATGGAGTATACTATTATTAACATATAAGATATATCACTCACTGGGCACAGGTCATGTGTAATTTCATCCAAGGATTTCTTTGGCTTTTGATGTATGACCTGCTCCATAGAAAAGAATGAGCTAAGATTAACATTTGATCCAGAAAGAGCTAGGATTAATATTTTTAGTGCTTGGAATTCTACTTACAAGAAATCCTACTGCTTGTCTGATATGCTTAAGTTCATCCCAAGCTGTACCTACATACTGCATTATTTCCATACTTTCAAGTTAGAAAAACATAACCAGAAAACATTAAACACAATTAACTATCATGGCACTCAGTACAAGCATGAAAAGCAAGATAAAATGAGAACTGATCAACCTCTTCTGTTGCTTCATAGCACCAGTGCTCTAGCTCAGCTAACCCTGCCTTAACATATTCCCCATTGCTAAATGAGCAGCACTCACGCCACAAGAGAAGACTACAATAAATACAATAAAAAAGAAAGCAAATTGCTAGTTAAACTCCAATTCTAAGAAACTTCCAGAAATATATAAATGGACATGTCAATTAATCAGTTGAAGCTGCATAGAACAATATTTACACTGATTTACCTGTTGAAAAGATGTACATTTATGAAGGAAAATATCTGAGTATAGACCTTACGGACCAGAAATGGAGGCACCTGCAAGAGAATTTATAGCTCACACATTATAAGAAGTTGCTCAATGAACTCTTGGTATCTAGAACACAAAATACTAAAAAATGAGTTGTTGTACTGAAATCACCAAGCCTTTTTGAAGGAACATATAAACAAAAGCGTTGCTTACATAATTAGAACGCAATGTTTTAAGAAAATTTCTCAGGCTCTTTACAATGCTTTGCCAGTGACCAATCAAAGCTTGTTGTGTTGCTGCATTTGCATGAGATCGAGCAGACCCTCTAACCAAACTTGCTCTTGACGTTCTTGGTGCCTGAATAGAAAATTAGAAGGCAATTACTTTAACTGGAAGTTTGAATTTAATTAATAGACAATAGTTAATCTCGTTATCAGTAAAATAGAGTAGTTTATAACATCTCAAACTAAACATAAGAATTGACAGCTACTAAAATCTTAAATTTTATCGGAGTGTACTCTCAGAAACAGATGCTAATACTTTTGTGTCCCTGAGAAATTAACAGCCTAAAATAGACCTCAGGAGGGTAGGTAAGAACAAAAAGGATAAATTTAAGTTATTAAAGGCAATTTTCGTCCTTTGCTTTTCTCATCAATGAGGCAATTGCAGTCACCCCCACTTCATACATCTTTTCTAGGAGGGAAAAATTTCAAGTTAAGACAGGTATATGTCCAGATACCTGAATACACAACCCAAGCAACGGTGATATCTCCTTCTTCAGATTATCACGAATCATTCCATATATCTTTTCTACATAAGCTGTGAGTTGTTGCTTGAAGAGCAGAGCAGGATACTTTGCTTCTATCTGGCGCAAAACATCTAACCCACCAATCATCCCACCATTACTAAATGAAAGGATTGTGCCTGATGGGGATGTTCGAAACCCCTGTTAAAATCAAGCATAAGAAAATGTTATGCAAGCTAATGACAATTATACTGAATCATATCATGGCAATTCGATTAATAAACTTCTTACTTGAGCCATCCTCCCAAATAAAGTAGCTGAAGATGATTTGCGGCGCTGAGGAGTCATGCCAACTGCACCACTTGCTTTTAGCGTATGTTGGAGGAGTAACAACAAAGTGGATGTATTTGATAACCAATAAGCCAAAACATCATTGTTTTCCTGAGTCTTCACAGTACACAAACATTTAAGTCGTACCAAAAATATTTGGTTTCATCCTTGAATAGATATCTGGTAATGCTTGCAAACCCAAATTTGTAAAATATTTGATTGGTAGAAATTAAAAGGGTGGTCCAAACAAAAATATCACAACATTCACAATAAAAAATACATTATAGAATTAAATTCCAACCTGGCTACCCATGCTAGAAGGAAATATGTTGGTAAAAATAGTTGTGAACAAAAGCAATCTTCACGCATAATCTAGAATGCACTCTAAGAAAATAACTACATAACTAGGGCATGCACAGCAGAAAAATCATAAATACCTCTATGGCAGAGCCAATTGTTTGAATAATGCGATCAAAAACATTTGTTCTCTCGGCTTCAAATGATCGCCAATGGAAAAGTGATTTATAGATAATACTTGCAGCAACAGGTCTTCCCCCACTAAAGCCAATATCTTGCATGATACATTTTATCAATGCATCTTGATTTTCCTGAAATCAACATAACAAAAGGAATTAGTGTTAGCATGCCTTAATCAACTTTAGTGTATAGTAAAAGCAAGAGTACAATAATTGAAAATATATGGAAACTAGATGCATAGCCAGTGGTTTTAAAAGGCTACAAATCACATACTTTCTGCCTGTCATTGAGAGTCTTTTGTGGCCTCTGCTCTGCTTCAGCAACATCTTTCAAGGCAGGCACAATATTTTGCAAATCCTGCCAGAAATTATTTTTGGTTAGAACACAGTAACTAACTAGCTGCAAAGTCACAAAAGGAAGTTTATTCCATTTTATTTTATCATTTCTCGGAGTTACTTATGCACTCCCACAATGTGTCACTACTGGATTGTATACACTTTTGAGTTCCACTGAACTACTTTTGTGGTCATGGGCATTAATAAAATAATCTTCTCTAAAAAAGCATCTTGTGACAAGTTTGGGTTATCGAACGTTGGTGAATGTTGTATCTATTCGAACGCCCGTGCACCTCTTCTATTTGCCAGTGCAAAGCTCTGTCGAACGCCAGTCAAACAGTGCTATATGTGAACGCGCGTGCATCTTGGGGTATAACTTAAATGTGCTTCCAAACCAATGGAACACCCCTGTTCCAACTGCAGGAGGCATGAATCCACCTAATTTGGCCTTCCAGAACAACTGATAATCTGTATCATACTCAGCAACTATCTTCTCCTGTACTTCAAACTTGAAGAAAAACAAGAAATATGAAGCCAACTTACCCTGATTCAAAAGCTGGCTACAGATGGGCAGGACCCGCATAAAGGGGCTTAATTTCTCGCGCTCAGCCAGCAATTCCTTTGAGGAAACTATACCCCACAAACCAGTAAATAATTTGATCTACTGACTACTATATTTCCAAGAATACATTACAACACAAGTTGTGCTTTAGCGGAAGTAAAACTTTTGCTTCAAGCTTGCCAAACTTACGGCACCCTCACCGACATGAACTAATTTTGGGGATGTGAACAACGCAGAAGAAAAATAATCCCATAATTACAGACTTCCTGGAATCTCCCCCCATAGAACACAGAAAATAATGTGTTCAAGGGAAAACTACTGTCAAAATGCAAATAATAAACCTAAGGAGAAAGAATCATATTTTCCTGAGCAAAAACAACAAATGGGTTGTAACTACAAACTCTCCCTGGGTATAGATTTAATGGATACTTTTTGAGCAGGGAAATGAGCCATTCAAATCCAAGAAACCATGGATACCAAAACAAGAGAAGAATAAGTGGATTGAAAATGCAAGAATCACCGAAACTGCTGCTGCTAAATAGAAAATTAAGATTTGTGAACTATGATCAAAAATCCTATTTCAAATTTTTTTTATACATGATGAATTCATGAAAATAGGGAGCCGGGAGCCATATACACCATGAATCCGGAATTCATGAAAACAACGGGCTGAATTCGTGAAAACAGGGAGCCGCCCTCCATTTGGAAAAAATTAAGCTCCGCCTCCATTTCAAAACAAATTTAACCTTCCAAGACCAAATCGATCCTCACAATTTCACTACCAAACCAGAAAAAACCAAACCGTAAATCAGGAAATGGCGATTTTGATCTCCCAAACCAGGAGCAAATATCAAAAATGGGGCGATTTTAAGAAAATTACGATTCGGTTAGTTTATCCGCCTTGGGCGAAAATAAAAAAATAAATTATTTTTTAAATAAAATGAGGGCTAATTATATAAAAAAGTTTTTATTATTTTAATTAAAAATTCGCCCCATTAAAATATAAAAAGCCTTAAATTTCACCTTTGGGCGATTATTCGCCCCTAAAATTACCCCTGGAGAGGTGAAAGGTCACATGTTTCATTTGAGGAGGAAATTGAAGGAAAATAAATGAAAATAAAGAAAATAAAGGCATCAAGAATAAAAATGCATTAGAGCATTAGTTTGTAGCCTTTTGTCAGTTCAATTTTGGGATTAGTCTCAAAGAGGAGAAGAGCACCAAGAGGAGAAGAAAGCAAGCAAGTGAGGAAAGACAAGGTAAAAAAAGGAAGGACAAGGAAAGTAAAGGAAAGAAAGGATAAAGCAAGGAAAATTTGGATCAAGCAACTTCAATGGGATTACTTGCAGGTAACAAGTTGCATGTATGATTTCCTAGCTAATTTTGGCATGCATGGCTTATGCATGAGTGTATCCAGTTCCTTTTCTATCGGTGGAATGGATTTTAATGGGTTTTGACAGTGGTTTTAACCTTGCCTTGCCATTTCAAAGTAGCCATGGTGTGATGGGATTCATTCTTGGTTGAGCTTTGGATTGTCGGAAGGTTTTGGATTCGGGTGAGGTGGTCTTAGGAAAATCCCAAGGGTTGGGAGTAGAGATGGTTTTCTACAGGAATCCCTTAACATGACTGTGGATACAGGAAAATTCCTCAAGGGATGGTGAAGGAATTATGAGGCATCCAAACTCAGTTTGGTTTTGTGATCTCGGGACCGATTAGGTGAGATCATGATACGGTGAAGGTGGAGGTGGTTTAACCTCTGGATTCCCTTGGTAGTTTTTGGATTGGTTTATCCCATGAGATCCCACATTCGTGCTTGAAATATGGCACGAAAGTGATTGGTTGAAAGAAATTTTTGGTTCAATCTAAACTATGGTTGGGTGATACATGGAAGTCCCTAACCTGGTTGGAATTTTTCTATGTTTAATAAGAGTTAATTTCTCTTTCTTTTAATGAGTAAATGTACTTGTTATTATGTGGCTTTAATGGTTATTCTATTATTTTTATTTATCTAGTTATATGTTGGTTATAGGCATGATTATTTGATGGATCTCAGTCATGACTCTCTTCAAGTTTTTACTTGTAACTGAATGAATAATGAATGCATGACCTAATTGTTGTTATAAAAACTATTGTGAGAAGGCATTGGTCCTTCTTGTTAAATCTCAGATAAGTTTCCAGATCCTTATATTCAGATATGCATTCATGACATGTAGGTTGCATGTTTACCATGTGTTTGACATAATGTCAGTCTCAGTTGGGAGGCGTCAGGTCAAGTCCTGGTTCATTTTTTGGTTTATAGGCTTTGTTTCTATGTCATTCATCATTTATGGAAGTTTCAATGAGTTCTGGGCAGAGGCCTAAGTCCTAGCCCTGAAAACGTGGCTCATAATTTGAGGCCGTTGGCATTGAACTAATTGGAAAATTCCACAACCACTAGTAGGCAGGCCTATGGGAGTCATTGGAGGCTTACAGTCACTTGTATGCCTTGGAAAGGGAGTGAATGAGGCTCTAGGTCAGTGAGAAAGAGAGTTATCTCAGGGGTTGGACACTTGGAGTAGTTGGGTTGCTCCTGGAGGTCCTGTAGCACCTATAAGGGAAGTCAATAAGGTCTTAAGTTTTTTACTCCATTTTCTTAAGGTCATATAGGACGTTGAGTCTTATCATAATGACCCTCAGCTCATGTTTACCCTGGGAAATCCATTGAAGGCATGTAAATGTGGGAGGAGTGCATTATGATAGATGATTTGTTTCTTATAGGTTCAAAGAAGATCATTGTATATTGCAAGAGTGATCTTTCTTCAAATTTTGAGATAAAGGGTATGGGGTTGATGCACTACTTTTTGGGGCTAGATGTGTGGCAAAGAGATGGGAAGATCTTCCTTAGAGAGGGTAATTACATTTTGGAGATCCTAAAGCGATTTGGGATGTAGTATTGCAAGCCTATGGCTATGCCAATGGTGACCAATTGGAAGAAAATTGAAGCTTCCAAGTTAGAAGCAGTGGACCCCACTTTATACAGGAAACTGATTACCTCTCTTATGTATTTAGTCAACACTAGAACAAATATATGTTTTGTTTTCAATACACTCAATCAATTTATCCAAAGCAAGTGCATTGGGTGGAAAAAAAACACATACCTAAGTATTTGCATGGTACTATGGAGTACGGGTTGAGTTATGTGCAACAAGATGGAGTGAAGATAGTGGGTGATTTGGATGTTGGCTAGGAAGGAAGTACAACTGAGAGGAAAATTACTTAAGGTTGTTGTTTGGGCTTGGCTTCTGGAGTTGTTTCTTGGTTCACCTAGAAACAAAAGTCAATTACACTAAGTTTTTCTAAGGCTAAGTACATGGAAACAAGTTTAGAATCATGTGAGGCCATTTAGCTTCATAATTTACTCATTGGGATGTTTTATTAGGAGTTGGATTCGAGTGTTATACATTGTTATAATCAAAGTAACATTAAGCTCTTGGAAAAATGCAATGTTTCATGACAGGTCAAAACATATAGAGATCAAGTATCACTTCATATGGGACTATGTGTAGAAAGGCAAGGTGAATCTACAATATGTACCTACAGATGAGTAGTTTAAAGAAATTCTCACGAATTAAGCCTTGATGAAAGGAACTTCGGTATTCTTCAGGGAGTTATTGGGGGTGAGTTAGAACACCTTTCTCACTAAGAGGGAGTGTTAAAATTGTAGCTTGAATAGGTGCCTCTACATAGGATTTGTTTCCAAGCATGCATGAAATACCTTAATAATTACTTATTTAATAGTTTTTTTTTTTCTAAATTTAAACTTAGGAAAAGTATGATAATTAATTTAAATAGTTATTATTAGATTTGTAACTTAGATTTCTAAATTTTATAACTTTGGAAATAGATTTTTTTTTTTGATCGTATCAAAATAAAGTGCTAAGATCAAATTTTGGCCTTTGATATCTTCTTTGAAGACCTCAAGGAGGAAATAAGGTTATGAGAAAAAATATAAATTGTTGGAATGAGTGGGTGAAGGACATTATTTGGAGGTCAAAACAAGTGAGAGAGAACATGGTTTATTTGGATGGGAAGAAGGAAGGTCGAGCAACTAAGAAGAAGGGACCTAGTTAGCAGGAAGAGAGGGGCCATGTTCTTATTGTCATTTGCTAAAGATAGGGTCCATGCCTAAGTCAAGTTCACTTGAGAGAGAGGTTGAGCCTTTAGGGTCAAGTTCTTAGCTAGAGGAGAAGCCATGTCCTAGGTTAAGTTTGCTCAAAATAAAGGGGTTGTACGTTTCAGAGGTTGAGGTACTTTGTTGGGTCATATGTGAAAAGGAGGGGGCCCATTTTCTAGGGATGGCCTTGGCTATAAATTATTTTAATTGTTGTTGTAACATTTTCTTGATATATTCTCTGAAGCCTAATAAGATCCCCCTTTATTGGTTTTTCCCCACACTGGGGTTTTCTAGGGTAAAACTTGTGTAAAAGTTTGTGTGCTTGGATTTCTTTTTTTGTTGTGCATAATTTGTTAGAAGCTTAGCTATCTTAATTGTGCATAAATTTCAAATCTTTTTTTTGGGGGTTTAGAGTAAAATAATTTTTTGGGTATAAAAAATTATTGGAAAATTATCGTTTGGTTGGGCTTAGAGAAACTAACAAATTATTGTTTCAATTTACTCTTGTAAAGCTAATAGGTTTAAGGTCACAACATTGTGTATGAAATTGAAAAAGTTTTCAAAAATTTAATGACCCATTCCATTGAATAGACTAAAGATATCCATTCTCAAGTGGGTCATTCCTAATAAAAATAGTGGTCAATCTATCATATCATGAGATTGAACACAATTTTATTAAGGTTATTGTGCACATATTGAATTTTGTAGTCATTTCAAATAATGTTTTCATTGATAATATTATTTTTTGTGTAGAAGAAGGCATCAAGCTCTTATCTATAAGTATTTTGGAAGAACCCAAGTAGCATTATCTGCTAGTCTTGAGACATTCAAATCCCACCAAGAATCTTAGAGATTGTGATGTGGTTTTCATTCTCAAGGTAGAGAGATGCTGAAACAACGTTTTTGAATAAAGCAGATTATGTGAATACAATTCATGTGAATTTGAATTTTATTCTATTATATAAAGTTAGAGAAGAATATGTGAATAATGCTATGAAGGATATAGAAAAAGGCCATAAAAGGTCATCAGGATGATAATATTAAAATGAAGTTGAGTTCTAACTTCCCTCTTGTCCCTAGAATTTATGGATTGTCCAAAATTCACAAATATAGTGTCCCTCTAAGACCCACTCTCATTACTATTGGATCCTTAATTTATCCTCCCACTAATTTTTGGCCAACAAGATAGGACCCTTGGTTATGCATGTTGATTTGTTCATAAAGTTTCTACCTTTTCATAAATAAGATCAAAGGTTTTAAAAATCAATAAAATATTACCCTTCTTATTATTGATCTAGTGTCCCTTTTTACATTGATACTTACTAGCAATGGTGTTTCTTTTGAAATAGAAGATCATTGCAATCCTCTCCACAATGCTATATTGAAAAATTTACAAACAATAATTTAATAAACCAATCACTAATGCCTACAATGAATTCCATATTTTCTCAAAAGCAATTTCATAAATTATGTATCTCATAATCAAAATTGTGTGATATTGGAGATTTGCATTCTTATCAATGGCTCAAGGAAACCATAATATATAAGGCAACAATATATGCACCATTGTTAGAGGGAAAATAGAAGATGATTTGCCTGATTTGGATTGGATAATTATATTGTTTGTCATCCATATCGACGCTTTCAAAGTGGAAAAAGTGGAGGAAATAGATCATATGATCATTTTTAATAACAAGGCACAATTTGGCAAATTAGGGTCTGAAAACTTTTAGGAGAAGTTTGAGGCATCAAATGACATTTTTTGGAGGTAAAACTTTGATGCTTAAGCAAATGATTTTTTGTGTTATTTTACACACAAAGACCTTTCCAATGGTGTAAGAATCACCTCAACCGAAGTTTGTATACAAAAGTTAATATGTCGCTTGGAAGTTGAACTTCCTATTTTTACCACTATAATTCAAGGGAATGACACATAGACCCCCATTATTCATGGAAAAGTGGATATCCACGTGGTCATGATGACAAAGTCTATGTTGAGAAATCAGTAGGGTGACAATTAGGATTGATTTCTCTTTCTTTGATAATTTTTGTGATTATATATTTCCTTTTTATTATTTTTATTATGTTTTGATCATCAAACAATTACCAAAACCATAAAATATGAAGAATACAAAAAGAAAATGAAAACAAGATGTAGGCTCCAAGCCAGGGAAAAACCCCTCTAAGGGGAAAACCCATAAAATCTTCTCTCCTTATAGAATAAGATCAAAGTGAGAATTCGAAGACCCAAACACCAAGACCAAGACCTCCCACAAGATCCAGGTCATCCCTCCTTTAAATATTCTCCAATAAGTAAAAGTCAACTTTAGTCAATGGTATTCAACTCCTTCAAAATTTGGTCAAATTGTAGATTTTCGATCCCGATAATAGAATTTCAGTCCTTGTAACTAAAAAATTTCATACGTGTGAGAGAATTAGGGAAAATTTCTTCTTCTGTTTATCTTCACTCTCTATCCTCTGAATTTTTCTCTTCTTCATGAAAATTTTGTTGTTTTTCTCTCTCTTCTTGGCACAAAAATCAATCTTGCTTGATCCGCTCCTAATGATGTTGAACTATATTCTATTTATACACATCCTGGTGGTCAAATGGGTCACTTTCATGGCCGACTTGGTCTTGTGGGGAAAATTTGACATTTTGACACAAATAAAAATATGTTTTCACTTTCTTTTCAAATTCCAAATGGCACTTGACTCTAGTACAATACTTTTACTCAAGACACATATTCTTTTGACTCAATAAACCCTAGAAGCATGAAGAACATTATTGACCTAATTATCAAATTAACTTGAGCATGAAAACCATGCTTGAGAAATAAATTTATTTTTCTTTCTTTTTACTTTTACATAAAATATATAATTACATAAGTACAATGACAATTATTAAGACCAAACCTAGTTACAATTTTCAACACTCCCTCTTAATTAGGGAGGTATTCATAATTACACAACAAACTACAAGGAAAATCTCAAATTGAAATATTCTCATAAGAAGAGTTGGATCGATAAGCCATATTAAGCATCGTGGCCAATATTGTCAACATATCAATATAACAAGGCCTTGACTAATAATCTCTATCTCTCCACTAGATTAGAGCACAATGTTGGGGAGGCATGACTATAGACCCATCATTGCCTCTCAAGGCACATACCCCATTCGGATGTTCACGAGGTATTTCCTTAGGACTATTCTTATCTTGGATTTTCAATCCTCAAAGAATATTGGTCCTCTTTGACCACTATTATCTTGGAGACCCTTTGTAATCCTCAAAGAGTGTTCATCCTAGATGCTTATCTAATCCTCCATTTCCCCTACCAATTTCTTCACTAAGAATTATGGTTGTTAGTCTTGGTCTAGTGTAGACACATGGAGAATATGGTGTCCTTCAATACTTCCTTTCAATCAGGAAGATCATACTTTATCCCTCTTAACCTGGGAAACTTCAACCATAAGCTTTATTTTGTCTCGTTTATCAACTTCATGTTCTATTGTAGAGATCTTTAAGTAGTAGCTATAGACTCCTTCTTCTCACAAATTTATATCACTCCTGAGCTTCGACCTTCCTAGTTTTTGTAGAGCCAAATTTCTTCATAATATATCTTCGTGACATGGTTCTCTTTATCTTACTTGACATTTTCTATCAACGATCATTTGTGGTATCTTCGTCATCATAAGTATCTTGTTAAACCATTCAATGTAGATTTTCATTGTAGATCTTTCTATTCAGCTAAGAAAGTGAACTTATTCTAGCTCAATATGACCAACCATCTTATGTTTACTACCTTCTCTGCCTTAGGACATGTTTTTTCCACATATTATTATTTTCCATTACCAATGTTGTCTAATATATATGCACTTTGAATTGAGTTAGATCAAATAGTTGTATAATTTTTATTTGCCCATACTTCTGCAAATTTTTCTTCCAGGTAGCCTAGTCATATCTTCAAACGAAATCATCAATATTATAGTTACCAAATGATGATGGCCTTCTTGTCAAGATATCAAGTTCTACTTCTTGCTCCCTCTACGGTCACTATGATTTGTCTTCAAATAGTACTAGGTTATTTTTCATATTGCTTATTAGTTAATGTGTTCTTTGAATGCTTCAATATTGTATCCAATAAAAATCTTCATATATCCCTTTGAAACTGTCATTCTTATCTTAAGTTCTACAAGATACTATATCATATGTTTGATCAATACCATGCTCATACTTACAAGTGTATTATACATCCAGCTCTTCTTACAAATTTTTTTATTGAATACATGAATCTACCATCTAAAGAAGAGATTCTATTTAAAGACATGCATACCTCTTCCTTTCAAATATTTATATAGATGGCTATTTTCTGAATGAACTCCTTCTATATCTTTCCTTGAAGATGATGTTTATGATGAGACTCCTTTATTAAGATGAGAAGTGCCTCAATTGTACCTTTATGTTGCAATTTGACTCTCTTCAAACTTCCATGATGCTTTCATTCTTCTAGGTGGAATGTAATTTTGCCATGTCACAATAGTTCTTTCATATGATGAAGAATATTCTTCTAAAAATGGATCTTGATAATCCCTTCCTGCTAAATGATTGCTTCTATAACATGATTCCAAGTAGTAGTTGCATGAACTATGATGTGCATATATTATAAAGTAGCTAAATGGTCCAAATCCATATATTCTTATTCCATTAGAATAAGAATATATGGATCTTCTGTTGGTGAGTGTCCTTGATTTGCATGTCCATGATCCAATCAGGTGTAGTTTGTTCCGTGAAGTTTGAGTTTAATTATTTTGGTGTGAGTTGTTCTGCAATGTCTGATGTGTCCAGTAATGGTGGAAAGTATGGTTGAAGGTGGTCCACATTGAACACTGGGTGTAGGCCAAGAAATGGTGGAATGTTGTGCTTGAAAGCATTTTCCCCTACAACCTTAGTGATGGTGGAAGGCCCATATCAGAGTGGGTGAAGCTTGCAGTGGGTACCAGCGAGGCATTCCTTTTGTAAATGCAACCAAATTTTATCACCCACCTGGAACTTGTGTGGCAATCGATGTTGATCATGACGCTACTTGTACTTAGCGTTGATTCTATACAATATGTCATGGACCTGTTGGCGGATATGCTAAATGTGCTCAATGAAGTTGTTAGCCTTGTCATTTTTGGACTGGACATGAGACGAATCTACTTGAGTAGCTGCAAATGGTATGGCCACATCAATGGGACATAGTGGCTAGAATCCCCAACCCACTTGAAAGGGGTTGTGGCTAGTTGAGCTATGGAGAGCTTTGTTGTAGCTGTGTTGGACATAGGGGAGGATTTCATCCCATGTGTGTGGATGATTCAAGTTTTAAATATGCGTAATGTGTATGATCATCCTATTGATGACCTCTATTTGGCCATCAGTTTGGGGGTGGAAATTCGTGGACCTAGTGAACTTGGTATCCAACATTGACTAGAGGCTTGACCAAAATGTACTTAGGAACCTACTGTCCCGATCTGAGATAATGGATTGTGGGATCCCAAAATGTACCCACACTCGTTCAAAGAAGAACTTAGCAGTGGCTTCTGCTATGATACTCTTCTGGCAGGCCTCCAGAATGGTCATCTTAGAGAATCTATTGACGACCACAAAAACACAGTTGTTTCCATGATTAATAGAAGGAAGGTCTAACATGTAATCCATGGAGATGGATTCCCGAGGTTGAATAAGAGTAGGAAGAGGAGTATATAGTCCTTGCTTCTTGATGGTCAGTTTGGAAATGGTGCAGGAGTTGATGTACTTCCCAACATCCTATCGAAGGTTCAACCAATAAAAATATTTCTACAACATTGCCACTATTTTTTCTACCCTGAAATGTTGAGCGACTCGGCTGTAGTTCACCTCCCAAATCATCTTGGCACGCTTACTTGAAGGAACATAGAGGTGTCCCAGGTGGCATAACAGTGCATCCTGGAGGTGAAAATTTGGAACTTGATTGCCTTCTAGGAGCGCCTGACATGTGTTGGCAAATTTTGGATCTCTCTTGTAAAGATGCGGCCACCCCACAGTCTCGTGCCCATAAGAGTCAAGCATAATGGTCAACAACATGACTAGTGGTCGACCGAGGTAGTCTGCAACATTGTTGGTATTTCACTTCTTGCACTTAATGTTCAAATAAAATTTTTGTCATTATGTATACGATTTCTGATGGTGATTGTTCTGCAACTTCCCTTGAGTCTGTATGAACTACAGGGGTTGGTGGTCTGTGTGCATGACTGTTTACTTCACTAAAATGTAATGCTTCCATTTTCGGCAGACCTACACAATGGAATACATCTCTTTGTCATAGGTGGGATACTTTCAGACTATGTCTGAAAGTGTCTCAATGTGATATGCTACTAGATGCCCCTGCTGAGGAGGAACTACACCAATAGCATAGTTGGAGGCAACTATCTTAATCTCAAAAGGTTACTGCAGGTCTGGTAATGTGAGCACTGATGTAGAGAAGAGGTGATGCTTCAACTTAGCAAATGCCTTCTCATTGGATTTGGACAAAAAAAAAAAAACTTTCGTTCCTTGCTTTGTGACTTGACTCAAAGGCCAAGTGATATGAGAGAACCCCAACACAAATATGCAGTAGAAGTTGGCAAGAACCAAAAAGTTGCGAAGCTCTGATAGAGTGGTTGGGGCTGGAAAATATCAAATGACTAGTATCTTGGATGGGATCCTCATGCACACCTTTCTCATCAATGATGTACCCTAGATATTGAACCTGGGTCATACCAAAAGTGAATTTCTCCAAGTTAGCACACAACTTGTGTTGTTGTAGGGTTTGGAGGACCTGTCGAATATGGTGGAGGTGTTCTTGCCAACTTTGGTTGAACATCAAAATTTCATCCAAATACACCACCACAAATGAGTTGGTCAAGGGTCGTAAAATGACATCCATCAGCCTCATGAAGGTTGTGGAGGCATTTGTCAAACCGAAAGGCGTGACCAACCATTTGAAAAGGCCCTCCTTGGATTTGAAGGCAATCTTCCACACATCAGAGGGTTTGATCGGTACCTGGTGATAAACGAACTTCAAGTCAATCTTGCTGAAATATTTGGCCCCCTTGAGCTGGTCTAGAAGGTCATTAATCCATGGGATTGGATAGCTATTTAGAACAGTGATCTTATTCAACACCCGGTAGTCAATACAGAGTCTCCAAGTCTTGTCCTTCTTCTGTACAACCACGATCGGGCTCCCATAGGGTGATAAACATAGCCTCATGTGCCATTTCTACAAAACCTCCCGAATATGCCTCTTTATTTCATCATTCTCCAGAGCACAACGTCGATAGATCGGTCCCTTGGATAAGGACGCTCCTGGGGTCAGATCGACGGAGGGCTTTACCTGACAGTGTAGAGGTACCCCCTATGAGGTGAGGTGAAGATATCTCTATACTGCTCTACAACCTTTACCATCTGTTGCTGCCATGTAGAGGAGATTTGTGGAGGTCATGGCCAAAATCTTCTTCTTTCCCTGAGGGTGAATCATAAGGAAAACAAATTTCCCAGTTTAGGAAATTATCTTACTGCATTGCTTCACAGTGATTAACAAAACGATAGTAGGTAGTGCTACCTCTAGTATCCTATACAACTTATTTCCCAAAGTAATAATAACAGTGTGAGACCTAGACTCATACACAACATGTCGCTTCCACAAGTATGGCTAGCCTAATGCAACATCAAAAACTTCAAGAGGAGAAACATCACACAAAACCTCATCTGTGACAAGCTTGATGTTGTAGGAAGGCACCATTGTTGGATGATGTGAAAATATCACCCTTGGTGAAGCTACTTGATGGTGTATGGATGCGAGTGTGGTGTGGTTGGTAGGCCCAACTGCTTCATGAAATCTATTGAAATGAGGTACTTTTGGATCCCTCTGTGGACAATAAACTACAGCGGATAACCCTTCACCCACATCTGTGAGTGGAAGATCCGCTCCCCCTCCTCTATATCTTCGGGCTCATCCTTCTGGATATTGGTGGTGGCAATGATGGCACTAGGCTTCACATTGATAATCTGCTTCCCTTTATCATTCCCCTTATTGGTTTCTATCAGAACATGCATCTAGTTTAAAAGCCTTCATCTCAGCCACCAGTGGTTGCTTGGCTCAACACTCACTTGTGTTGTGAGTGGGGCTCTTCTAGAACTCAAACCATTTCCCTGTGTCCTTCTTTGTCTTCGTGGTGTTGGTCTTTTCTTACGGCTTCGGTGGGTAGTCCTGGGTCGCATCGCCTTGGATTTTTCCTTTGTTCTGCGGTTTGGGGGAACATTTCCCTTACTTCAGATTCACATATCCAAAGTCTCACTTCTTTTGTTTAAATTTCTGCCCAATCTTGATAACTTATTGATAGGAGGTGCCAAGCAAAGAAATGTCCAGGAACCCATCTCGTCCTAGATGTACTTATGTAGAAAGTCACGGTATTTGAGTACCAAATGTTGCTCAAAATCCTTGACACACATCTTCGTACGAATGGTATGGAAAACATTTGTGAACTCTGGCACATCTTGGTCCCTTCCTTATCACAGTGTGGTCCACTTTATGTATTTATCTTCATAGCTCTCGACAAGGTAATATTATTCCTTGATGGCATCTCGAAAATAATTCCAAGTGGGTGTGACTAAAAACAGTGAGGATTCCTTCTCATACTTTTGTTCACAGTAGGTTTCCCACCATTCCTTGACATGTGGGGTGGCTTTGAGGAGTGCAAAAGTAATATTTTCTTGATTGGAAAAGTCATGAACTGAAAAATATCCTTCCAACATATTTAACCATCTATCTATGAAGTTTGTATCTATCTATCCTTCAAATATGGGAATGTCAAAGTTAACCTTTACCTTAAAAGGAGTGGCACCTCTAGAGTGGTTACTGGACGAAGATGCGTCGACTGTGGGTAGCTGTCGAAGGATCTGGGCAAAGTTATCCATCATCGTGTTCCTTAATTGCTCGAGGGATTCCTCGAGCAATATTTTGAAAGGATCTCTTGCCCTCTCGTCTTTCGTTTCTTCCACCATGGGAGGCCGTCATGGTTTTCAAGGTTGGTCTTCCAAATGTTCAACCAATTCGAGCCCTAACTCCTTATACCCTGACCTTGTTGGGTACATGCAAAGAAAAATAGAGAAATATCATATCACTCTAATTCCATTGGTCCAGAATTATGTAGGAACGCAACAAAATACAGATATGTACATAAACACGGAGATGCAACAAAAATAAAACTAAATTTCATTAATGTCAAAGAATTGAAATATGCTTACATACATAGATGGAAATAAAATAGCTTGGGCGATGGTATCCTATCTCTCAGAAGATATGTGGTGGCTATATGCCTCTAAAATATGTTACAATGAGGCTCAAAGGCCTATTTATTATTGAGAAACAATGGAAAACCATAAACATCCAAAAACCTAACCCTAGGATGAAGTGCCAAAACTATGGGCCTTGTTTGTGTAAATTGGTACATCAACTTCCTGGGGTCGTAACTTTGGCATACAATCTCTATTTGGCTATCATAATACCTCATTTTGACGATCTCAAAGAGTATACCAAAATCAAATTTTTAAGAAAATATGATAATTTTCCAGTGTCTTTGTTTTCGCTAAAAACGTCTTTCAGTCCCTCAAAACGGCTCCGGAAGTTTAGGACTCGAAAAACTACCAAAAATAGTAAGATGTGCTAAAATTAAGGAAGCTGAATAGAAACAATGGTGGGGATCCAAGTGGAATAGGTGGGTAGCCACCAATATCCACTTGGATGAATCCTCCCCCCTTAGGAAGAAATGGTCCCCATGGCATTGAGTGCCTCCATGAGATGGGGAAACTTTTGCTAAACTTGGGCCTTAGTGAGCCACTTGCCTTGGTGCAGAAGTTCGTCAACTTTGACAACCCAATATAGTTGGATCTTTTGTTGGCGAGTGTTCATGATTTGTGTGTCTATGATCCAATCAGTTGTGGCCTGTTCCATGAAGTCTGGGTTTAACTCTGTTGGTGTGAGCTATTTTGCAATGTCTAATGTGTCTAGTAATGGTGGAAAATATGGTTGAAGGCGGTCCAAATTGAACATTGGGTGCAGGCCAAGGAATGGTGGAATGATAAGCTCGAAAGCATTGTCTCCTATAGCCTTAGTGATGGTGTAAGTCCCATATCAGAGTGAGCTAAGCTTGTAGTAGGGCCCAACAAGGTGCTCCTTTTGCAAATGTAACCAAAATTTGTCTCTCACTTGGAACTTGTGTGGCACCAAATGTTGATCATGATGTTGCTTGTACTTAGCATTGGTTTTGTCCAATATGTCATGGACCTGCTAGCAGATGTGCTCAATGAAGTTATTAGCCCTATCAGCTTCGCACTGAACATGAGCCGAAAATACCTTAGTAGCTGCAAATGGTATGACTACTTCAATGGGACATAGTGGATGGAATCCCAACTTCACTTGAAAGGGACTATGGCCAGTTGAGCTATGGAGAGATCTATTGTAGTTGTGTTGGACATAGGGAAGGATTTCATCCCATGTGTGTGAATGCTTCAAGTTGTACATACCTAGAATGTGCATGATCATCCTGTAGGCGACCTCTGTTTGGCCATCAGTTTGGGGTGGAAAGACGTGGACTTAGTGAGCTTGGTATTGAACATTAACTAGAGACTTGATCAAAATGTACTTAGGAACCTGTTGTCCTCATTTGAGATAATGTATTGTGGGATCCCAAAATGTACCCACATTTTTTCAAATAAGAGCTTAGCAGTGAATTCTGATGTGATACTCTTCTTGCAAGCCACTAGAATTGCCATCTTACAGAATCTGTCGATGACCATGAAAACACATTCATTTCCATGCGTAGTAGAAGGAAGGCCTGACATGTAGTCCATGAATATGGATTCCCAAGGTCGGATAGGATAGGTAAAGGAGTATATAGTACAATGATCTGACTGTAGTGCACCTTCCAAATCATCTTGGCACACTCACTTGAAGGAACACAAATGTGTCCCAGGTGGCAAAACAGTGCATCTTGAAGGTGAAATTTTGGAACTTACTTACCTTGCAGGAGCTCTTGGCATGTGTTGTCGAATTCTGGATCGCTCTTTTAAAGATGCATCCACCCCGCATTATCGTTCCCACAAGAGTCGAGCATAATGGTCAGCACCATGTCTAGTGGTCGGACGAGGCAATCTACAACATTATTGGTGTTTCCCTTCTTGTACTTATGTTAAAATGAAATTATTGTAGGAATGTGGACCATTGCTGATGGCGATCATTCTGAAATTTCCCTTGTGTTTTTATGAACTGTAGAGGTCAGTGGTCTGTGTGGATGACTGTTTCCTTCCCCAAAATGTAATGCTTCCATTGTCAGCAAGCTTGCACAATGGAATATATCTCTTTTTCATAGGTGGGATACTTCTGGATTGTGTCTGAAAGTGTCTCACATTGATATTCCACTAGATGCCCCTGTTGAGTAAGAACTGCACCAATATCATAGTCGGAGGCATCTGTCTCGATCTCAAATGGTTGTTGCAAGTATGGTAATGTGATCACTGGTGTAGAGAAGAGGCGATACTTCAACTTGGAAAATGATTTTTGTTGGGATTCAGACCAAAAGAAGTTTTCTTTCGCTCCTCCCTTAGTGGCTCTAGTCAAAGGCCAAGTGATATGAGAGAACCTAAACATGAATGTGCAGTAGAAGTTGGAAAGACCCATACATTTGTGGAGTTATGTTAGAGTGGTTGGGGTTGGATAAGCCCAAATGACTTGTGTCTTGACGGGGTCCACATGGACACCCTGCTCATCAATGATGTACCATAGATATTGAAACTGGGTCATACCAAAAGCGCATTTCTCCAAATTGACACACAACTTGTGTTACCATAGGGTTTGGAGGACCTGTTGAATATTGTGGAGGTGTTATTCCCAACTCTTGCTGAAGATCAGAATGTCATCCAAATACACCAACATGAATGAGTTGGTGAAGGGTCACAATATGTTGTCCATCATCTTCATGAAGGTTTCGGGGGCATTCGTCAACCCGAAAGGCATGAAAAACCATTTGAAAAGGCCCTCCTTGTATTTGAAGGCAATCTTCCACACATCAAAGGGTTTGATCGGTACCTAGTGATAACCGAACCTCAAGTTAATTTTGTTGAAATATTTTTCCCCCTTGAGCTCATCTAGAAGGTCATTAATTCGTGGGATTGGATACCTATTTCAGATAGTGATCTTGTTCAGTGCCCTATAGTCAATTCAGAGTCTCCAAGTCCTATCCTTCTTCTATACCAACTCGATCAGGCTCCCACAGGATGATGAACTTGGCCTGATGTGCCCTTTATGCAACAACACCTGAATTTGCCTCTTTTTTTCATCATTCTGCCAGAACAGAGCGTCGATAAATCACTCCAATGGGTAGCGATGCTCCTGGGGTCAGATCAATGGAGTGCCTGACCTTAAATTGTAGAGGTACCCCTATGAGTGAGGTGAAGATGTCCCTGTACTCCTCTACAACCTTTTCCATATGTTTTTTTCCATGCAGAGGAGCCCTATCTCGAGGTCGTGACCATAATCTTCTTCTTGTCTTAAGGGCAAATTATAAGGAATTTTTTTTCCTGGTCTTGGAAATTATCTTACAACATTACTTCATAGTGATCAAAGAAATGGTGGTAGGTGGTGCTACCTCTAGTATCCTATACAAATTATTTCCCAAATTAATAATAACAGTGTGAGGCCTAGACTCATACACAATATGTCACTTCCACAAGTATGGTTGGCCTAATAAAACATCAGAAACTTGATGAGGACCATTATCACACAATACCTCATCTGTGAAGGGTTTGATGTTGTAGGGAAGGCGACATTGTTTGCTGACAGAGAGATCTTGCCCTTGATGAAGCCACTTGATGGTGTATGGTTGTGGGTGTGGTATGGTCAGTAGGCCCAACTGCTTCACGACCTCTGCTGAAATGAGGTTCTTTTGGCTCATGTTGTCAACAATGTACTGCAGTAGAGAACCCTTCACCCACATCTATGAGTGGAAGAGTCACTCCCACTCCTCTGGATCTTCAGGCTCATCCTTCTGTATCTTTGTGGTGGCAATGGTGGCACTAGGCTCCGCATCAATAATCTGCTTCCCTTTATCATTCCCCTTATTTGTTTTTTACTCAGAGTTAGAACATGCATCTATTTTGGATGCCTTCATCTCGATCACCAGTGACTGCTTGGCTCAACACTCACTTGTGTTGTGAGTGGGGTTGTTATGGAACTCACACCGTTTCCCTATGTCCTTATTTGTCTTCATGGTGTTGTTCTTTTCTTGCGGCTTCAACGGGTTGTCCTAGATTTCCCCACATTCACTTTGTCGTTTGTTCTACAGTTTGGGGGCACCTTTCCCTTCATTCAGATTCACAGATCCAAAGTCTCACTTTTTCTGTTTAATTTTTTGCTCAATCTTGACAATGTATTGACAGGGGGCGCCAAGCGAGGAGTTGTCCAGGAACTCCATCTCGTCTTGGATGTACTTGTGTAGATAGCCACGATACTTGAGTACCAAATGCTGCCCATAATCCTTGATACCTAGCTTTATGCGAAGGGTATGGAAAACATTTTTGAACTACTACACATCTTAGTCCCTTCCCTACCGCAATGTGGTCCACTTTAAGTATTTATCTTCATAGCCCCTGATAGAGTAATATTTTTTCTTGATGTAATCTCAAGAATAATTACAAGTGGGTGAGGCTGAAAACCGTGAGGATTCACTCTTGTCCTTTTTTCACAATAAGTTTCCCACTAGTCCTTGAAATGTGGGGCTGATTTGAGGAGTGCAAAAGTAATATTTTACTGATTGGAAAAGCCATGAACTGAAAAATATAATTCCAATAGATTTAAACATCTATCTATGATGTCTGCATCTATATGTCCTTGAAATATGGGAATCTCAAAGTTAACTTGTACCTTAAAATGAGTGCCACCTCCAAAGTGGTTGTTGGATGAATATGTGTTGCATGTGGGTAGTTGCCGAAGGATTTGGGAAAAGTCATCCATCATCGCATTCTTTTGTCACTAAGGGCTTACTCGAGAAAAATTTTGAAATGATCTCATGCTTCCTTGTCTTTCTTTTCTTCTGCCATGGGAGGTCGTTAGAGTTTGCGAGGCTAGTCTTATAAAGGTTCGACCAGTTTGAGACCTAACTCCTTATTACTTGACCTTGTTGGGGACATGCAAAGAAGAACATAGAAAGATCAGACCGTTGTGATACCACTAATCCAAACTTATGCAAGGATGCAACAAAATAAAGATATACCCGTAAACACAAAGATGCAACAGAAATAAAACTTCAATTCATTAATATCAAAGAACTGAAATATGCATACATGTAGAAATGGAAATAAACTAGCTCAAGTGATGGTAGCTTATGTCTCAGAGGAGATGTTGTGGCTACATGCCTCTGAATTGTGTTACAATGAGGCTTAAAGGATTATTTATTATTGAGAAACAATGGAAAACCCTAAACATCCAAAAACCTAACCCTAGGAGATGAAGTGCCAAAACTATGGGCCTCGTTTGGGTAAATTGGTACATCAACTTCCTGGGGTCGTATCTTTGGCATATGATCTCCGTTTAGCTATCATAATACCTCATTTAGAAGATCACAAAGGGGAGGCCAAAATCAAATTGATAAATCAATTTGGGACCTTTCTAGTCTATTCGTTTTCCCTAAAAACATATTTTAGTCCCTCAAAACCGATCTGGAAGTTTAGGACCCAAAAAATGCCAAAAATAGTAAGTTGTGCTAAAATTAAGGAAACTAAAAAGAAACAATGGTGGGGGTCCAAGTGGAATAGGCGAGTGACCATCAATATCCACCTGGACCAGTCCTCCCCCCTTAGGAAGCAATGGTCCCCATTGTGTTGACTGCCTCGATGACATAGGGAAACTTATGTTGAACTTGGTCCTTGGTGAGCCACTTGCCTTGGTGCAGGAGTTGGCTTGCTTTGACAACCCAATATAGTTGGATCTTCTGTTGGAAAGTGTTCTTGATCTGTATTTCCATGATCTGATATGTTGTGGCTTATTTCATGCAATATGGGTTTAACTTTGTTGGTGTGGGTTGTTCTGCAATGTTTTGTGTGTTTAGTAATGCTGGAAAGTATGGTCGAAGGCGGTCCAAATTTAACATTGGGTGCATCCCAAGGAACAATGGAATGCTCAAATTGAAAGAATTATCCCCTACATCCTTAGTGGTAGTGTGAGGCCCATATCAAAGTGGGAAAGCTTGTGGTGGGGCCTAGCGAGGCGCTCCTTCTACAAAAGTAAGCAAACTTTTTCACCCACTTGGAACATGTGTGGCACCCGATGTTGCTCATGATATTACTTGTACTTAGAATTGGATCTATCTAATATGTCATGGACCTGCTGGCATATATGTTGAATGCACCCAATGATGTTGTTAGCCCTGTCAGATTCAGACTGGACATCAACAAAATCTTCCTAAGTAACTACAAATGGTATGGCCACATCAATGGGACATAGTGGCTAGAATCCCAACTCGTCTTGAAAGGGGTTGTGGCTAGTTGAGCTATGTTGTAGCTATGTTGGACATAGGGGAGGCTTTCATCCCATGTCCATGGATTCTTTGAGTTGTACATACACAAAATGTTTACAATCATATTGTAGACGACCTTTGTTTGGTCATCAGTTTAGGGGTGTAAAGTCGTGGACTTAGTGAGCTTGGTATCCAACATCGACCAGAGAGTTGACCAAAATGTACTTAGGAACCTATTTTCCCAATCTGAGATAATGGACTGTGGGATCCTAAAATGTGCCCACACTCATTCAAAGAAGATCTTAGTAGTGGCTTCTGCTGTGATACTCTTCTTGCAGGCCGCCAGAATAGCCATCTTAGACGATTTTTCTACGACCATGAAAATGTAGTCGTTTCCATGCTTATTAGAAGGAAGGCCCAACATGTAATCCATAGAGTTGGATTCCCAAGGTTGGATAGGAGTAGGTAGAGGGGTATAGAGGCATTGCTTCTTGAAGGTTGGTTTGGCAGTGGCACAGGCAGTGTAGGATCTGATGTACTTCCCAACATCCTGTCGAAATTTTGGCCAATAAAAATACTTCTGAAACACTACCATTGTTTTCTCTACCCTAGAATGTACAAAAACCAGGCTATAGTATGCCTCCCAAATCATCTTGGCACGCTCACTTGAAGGAACACAGAGGTGTCCTAGGTTGCATTAAACTGCATTGTGGAGGTGAAAATTTAGAACTTTCTTTCTTTCCTGGAGTGCCTTGTATGTGTTGCCAAATTTTGGATTGCTCTTGTAAAGATGCAACCACCCCACAGTCTCATGCCCACAAGAATTGAGAACAATCGTTAGTGGCATGACTGGTGGTTGGCTGAGGTAGTCTACAACATTCTTGGTGTTGCCCTTCTTATACTTAATGTTTGAATGGAATTGTTACAGGTATGTACACCATTTCTGATGGCGATCATTCTACAACCTCCCTTGTGTCTGTATGAACTGTAGGGGTCGATGGTCTGTGTGGGTGATTGTTTCCTTCCCCATAATGTAATGGTTTCATTTTCAGAAGGCCTCCACAATGGAATACATCTATTTTTCATAAGTGGGATACTTACGGACTGTATTTGAAAGTGTCTCACTATGATATGCCATTGCATGCCCCTACTGAGTAAGAACTGCACCAATAACATAGTCGAAGGCATATGTCTCAATCTCAAATGTTTGTTGCAGGTTTGGTAATGTCAGCAATGGTGCAGAGTAGATGCAATGCTTCAACTTGAAAAATGCCTTCTATTGGGATTCGTACCAAAATAAATTATTTTTTGCTCCTCCCTTGGTGACTTGACTCAAAGGCCAAGTGATATGAGAGAAACCCAACACTAACCTACGGTAGAAGTTGGAAACACCCAAAAAGTTGCAGATCTTTGATAGAGTGGCTAGGGTTGGCCAATCTTGAATGAATTGTATCTTGGCTAAGTCCACATGCACACCCCTTTCATCAATGATGTACCCTAGATATTGAACTTTGGTCATACCAAAAGTGTATTTCTCCAAATCGGCACACAACTGGTGTTTTTGTAGGGTTTGGAGGACCTATCAAATATGGTGGAGGTGTTCTTCCCAACTCTGGTTGAAGAAACGAATGTCATCCAAATACACCACCACAAATGAGTTGGTCAAGGGTCACAAGATGTCGTCCATCAGCCTCATGAAGGTTGCGGGGGCATTCATCAACTTGAAATGCATGACCAACCATTCAAAAAGCCCCACCTTAGATTTCAAGGTAGTCTTCCACACATCGGAGGGTTCGATCGGTATGTGGTGATAACTACACTTCAAGTCAATCTTCTTGAAATATTTGGCCCCCTTGATCTAGTCTATAATATCATCAGTCCGTGGGATTGGATACCTATTCCGGACAATGATCTTATTTAGCGCCCAATAGTCAATACAGAGTCTCTAGGTCCCATCCTTCATCTGTAAAAACACGATTAAGCTCCCACAAGGTGATGAAATTGGCCTGATGTTCCCTTTCTACAAGAAATCTTGAATCTACCTCTTGATTTCATCATCCTCCATAATAGAGCATCGATATATTGGTCCATTGGATAACATATCTCCCGGGGTCAGATTGATGGAGTGCTTAACCTGATAGTGTAGAGGTACCCCTGCAGGTGACGTTAAGATGTCCTTGTAATCCTCTACAACCTTGTCCATTTATTGTTTCCATGCGGAGGAGCCTTGTTTAGAGGTCGTGGCCAAAATCTTCTTCTTTCCCCGAGGGTGAATCATACGGAAAACAAATTTCACTGTTTGGGAAATTATCTTACTGTATTTCTTCACAATGATCAAAGAAACGATGGTAGGTGATGCTACCTATACAAATTATTTCCCAAAGTAATAATAATAGTGTGAGGCTTAGACTCATAAACAACATGTCTCTTCCACAAGTATGGATGGCCTAATAAAACATCACAAACTTCAAGAGGAGCAACATCGCACAATATCTCATCTATGATGGGCTTGATGTTGTAGGGAAGGCGACACAGTTGGCTGACACGAAGATCTAGCCCTTGGTGAAGTCACCCAATGGTGTACAACTCCAGTCGTGGTGTGGTTGGTAGGCTCAACTGCTTCACGATGTCTGTTGAAATTAGGATCTTTAAGCTCCCACTCTCGACAATGAACTGTAGTGGAGAACCCTTCACCCACATCTGTGAGTGGAAGATCCACTCCCCCTCCTTTGGATCTTTGGGCTCATCCTTCTCGGTCTTGGAGGTGTGATCGGTGACACTAGGCTTCGTATTGATAATATGATTCTCATTTTCATTCCCCTTGTTAGTTTCTGACTCAGATTCAGAACATGCATCTGGTCTGGAAGCCTTCAGCTCAACCACCAATCACTGCTTGGCTTGACACTCACTTGGGTTGTGAGTGGGGATCTTATGGAACTCACACCATTTCCCTGTGTCCTTCTTTGTCTTTGTGGTGCTATTCTTTGCTTGCGAATTCAGCGGGTTGTCCAAGGTCACGCTGCCTTAAATTTTTCCTTTGTTCTATAGTTTGGGGGTGCTTTTCCCTTGCTTTAGAATCATAGATCCAAAGTCTCGCATCTTCTGTTTAAATTTCTTCTCAATCTTGAAAGTGTATCGATAGGTGGCGCCAAGCGAGGATATTTCCAGGAAATCCATCTTGTCCTTGATGTACTTGTGTAGACAATCATGGTACGTGATTACGAAATTACGCTTAGAATCCTTGATACCCAACGTCATCTGAAGGGTATGGAAAACATTTGTGAAATCCGACACATGTTGGCCCCTTCCCTGCCTCAGCGTCCACTTTATGTATTTATCTTCATAGCTCCCACCAGGGTAATATTGTTCCTTGATGGCGTCTTGAAAAGAATTCCAAGAGGGTGTGGCTAAAAATTGTGAGGATTCCCTCTCATCCTTTTGTTCACAGTAGGCTTCCCACCAGTCCTTGACATGTGGGGTGGCTTTGAGGAGTGCAAAAGTAATATTTTTTCGATTGGAAAAGTCATGAATGGAAAAATATCCTTCCCATAGATTTAACCATCTATATTTCCTTCAAATATGGGAATGTCAAAGTTAACATGTACTTTAAAAGGAGTGGCGCCTTCAGAGTGGTTATTAGATGAAGATGTGTTTCCTATGGGTAGAAGATGAAGGATCTAGGAAAAGTTATACATCATTGTGATCCTTTTTCGCTCAAGAACTTCCTTGAGAAATATTTTGAAAGGATCGCTTGCCCCCTCATATTTATTTTCTACCACCATGGGAGGTCGTCGACGTATGTGACACTAGTATTGCAAAGGTTCAACTAGTTCAAGCCCTAACTCCTTATATCATGACCTTGTTGGGGACATGCAAGGAAAAATAGAGAAAGAGCAGATTGCTCTGATACCACTGATCCAGACTTATGAAGCAATGTAACAAAATACAAATATACACATAAACACAGGGATGCAATAGAAAGAAAACTTTATTTGAGTAATATCAAAGAACTGAAATATGCTTACATACATAAATGGAAATAAACTAGCTCGAGAGATGGTATCTTATCACTGAGAAGAGATGTGGCGGCTACATGCCCTTGGATTATGTTACAATGAGGCTCAAAGGCCTATTTATTATTGAGAAACAATGTACAACCCTAAACATCCAAAAAACTAACCCTAGGAGATGAAGTGCCAAAACTATGGGCCCCATTTGGGTAAATTGGTACATCAACTTCCCAGGGTCTTCACTTTGGCATACGATATCTGTTTGGCTATCATAATACCTTGTTTCATAGATGTCAAAGAGAAGGGTGAAAATAAACTCACAAACTAGATTGGGACTTTTCTAATCTCTCTATTTTCCCTAAAAACACATTTTATTCCCTCGACTCTGGAAGTTTAGGACCCAAAAACTGTTAAAAATAGTAAGTTGTGTTACAATTAAGGAAACTGAAAAGAAGCAATGGTGGGGTCCAAGTGGAATAGGTGGGTGGCCACCAATATCCACCTAGACCAGTCCTGCCCCCTTAGGAAGAAATGGTCCCCATTGCGTTGAGTGCCTTGATGAGATGGGAAACTTTTGCTGAACTTGGTCCCTGGTGAGCCACTTTCCTAGTATAGGAGTTGGCTAGCTTTGACAACCTGATATAGTTGGATCTTCTACTAGCAAGTGTTCTTGATCTGTATGTCCATGTTTTAATCAGTTGTGGCTTGTTCCATGCAGTCTGGGTTTAACTTTGTTGGTGTGAGTTATTATGCAATTCCTGATGTGTTCAGTAATGTTGGAAAGTATAGTCGAAGGTGGTCCACATTGAACACTAGGTGCAGGCCAAGGAATGGAATGCTACGCTTGAAAGAATTTTCCCCTACATCCTTAGTGATGGTGTAAGGCCCATATCAAAGCTGGCGAAGCTTGCGGTGGGGCCTAGCAAGGCGCTCCTTCAACAAATGTAACTATACTTTGTCGCCCACTTGGAACATGTGTGGTGCTCGATGTTGATCATGACGCTTCTTTTACTTAGCATTGGCTCTGCCCAATATGTCATGGACCTGCTAGTGGATGTGCTGAATGCACTCAATGAAGTTTTTAGCCTTTCCAGCTTTGGACTAGACATGAGTTGAATATGCTTGTGTAATTGCAAATGGTATGGCCACATCAATGGGACATAGTGGTTGGAATATCAACCCCACTTGAAAGGGGTTGTGGCCAATTGAGCTATGGAGAACTCAGTTGTAGTTGTGTTGGACATAGGGGAGCTTTTCATTCCATGTGCATGGATGCTTCGAGTTGTACATACGCAGAATGTGTACAATCATCCTGTTGATGACCTTTTTTGGCCATTAGTTTGGGGGTGGAAATTCAAGGACTTAGTGAGCTTGGTATCTAACATTGACCAAAGACTTGACAAAAATTTACTTAGGAACCTGCAGTCCCGATATGAGATAATGGGGCGTGGGATCCCAAAATATACCTACACTCGTTCAAATAAAAGCTTAGTAGTGGCTTCTTCTGTGATACTCTTCTTGAAGGCTGCCATAATGGCCATCTTAGAGAATTTTTCGCTGACCATGAAAATGTAGTCATTTCCATGCTTAGTAGAATGAAGGCCCAACATGGCATCCATGGAGATGGATTCCCAAGGTTGACCAGGAGTAGGAAGAGGATTATATAGGGCTTGCTTCTTGATGGTAGGTCTTGCAATGGCGCCAACAGTGTAAGATCTTATGTACTTCCCAACATCGTGTCAAAGGTTCGGCCAATAAAAATACTTCTCCAACATTGCCACTCTTTTCTCTACCCCTAAATTTTTAGCTACCTTACTCTAGTGTGCCTACCAAATCATCTTGGCACGCTCGCTTGAAGGAACACGGAGGTGTCCCAGGTGGCATAATAGTGCATCATGGAGGTGAAAATTTGGAACTTCCAGGAGTGTCTGGTATGTGTTGGTGAATTTTGGATCACTCTTGTAAAGATGCAGCCACCCTGTAGTCTCGTGCCCACAACAATTGAGTACAGTGGTTAGCGCCATGACTAGTGGTCAACTGATGTAGTCTGCAACATTGTTGGTGCTTCCATTCTTGTACTTAATGTTCAAATGGAATTGTTGTAGGTATGTGGACCATTTCTGATGGTGACTGTTCTGCAACTTCCCTTGTGTCTATATGAATTGAAGTGGTCGGTGGTCTATGTGGATGGTCGTTTCCTTCCCTAGAATGTAATGCTTCCATTATTGGTAGACCTACACAATGGAATGCATCTCTTTTTCATAGGTGCGATACTTCCAGATTGTTTTTAAAGTGTCTCACTGTGATATGCCATTGGATTCCACTGTTGAGTAAGAACTACACCAATAGCATAGTTGGAGGCATCTGTCTTGATCTCAAATGGTTGTTACAGGTCTAGTAATGTGAACACTGTTGTTGAGTAGAGGCGATGATTCAACTCAGAAAACACCTTCTGTTGGGATTCAGACCAAAAGAACTTTTCATTTGCTCTTCCCTTGGTGACTTGACTCAACGACCAAGTGATATGAGAGAACCCCAACACGAACCTATGGTAGACATTGGCAAGAACCAGCAAGTTATAGAGCTACGTTAGAGTGGTTGCAGATGGCCAATATCAAATGACTTGTATCTTGGTTGGGTCCACATGAACACCCCGCTCATCAATCATATACCATAGATATTGAAGTTGAGTCATACCAAAAGTTCATTGCTCTGAATTGGCACAAAACTTGTGTTTCCATAGGGTTTGAAGGACTTGTCAAATATGGTGGAGTTGTTCTTCCCAAATATGCTTGAAGATCAAAATGTCATCCAAATAAACCACCATGACTGTATTGGTAAAGGATCACAAGATGTCATCTATTAGCCTCATGAAAGTTTCGGGGGAATTCATCAACCCAAAAGGCATGACCAATCATTCGAAAAGGCCCTCCTTGGATTTGAAGGCAACCTTCA
This sequence comes from Pinus taeda, assembly GCA_000404065.3. Classification (NCBI taxonomy): domain Eukaryota; kingdom Viridiplantae; phylum Streptophyta; class Pinopsida; order Pinales; family Pinaceae; genus Pinus; species Pinus taeda. Next base: position 27,770 of record APFE031266984.1, on the reverse strand, counting down.
ATACATCAGAGGTTTCGATTGACACTTGGTGATAACTGGACTTCAAGACAATCTTTCTTAAATATTTGGCCCCCTTGAGCTAGTCTAGAAGGTCATCAATCCATGGGATTGGATACCTATTTGGGATAGTGATCTTGTTCAGCGCCTAATAATCAATACAAAGTCTACATGTCTCTTTCTTCTTTTATAACAACACAATCGGGCTCCCATAGGGTGATGAAATTGGCTTGATGTTCCCTTTTTGCAACAACTCTTGAATCTGCCTCTTGATTTCATTATTCTCCATAATAGAGAGTCGATAGATTGTTCCATTGGGTAGCGACGCTCTTGGTGTCAAATTGATGGAGTGCTTGACCTAACAATGTAGAGGTACCCCTATGGGTGAGGTGTCAAAAATGAACTGCATCGGATAACCCTTCACCCACATCTGTGAGTGGAAGATCCGCTCCCCCTCCTTTGGATCTTTGGGCTCATCCTTCTGGATATTGGTGGTGGCAATGGTAGCACTAGGCTCTGCATCGATAATCTTCTTCCCTCTGTCATTTCCCTTGTCGGTTTCTAACTCAAACTCGAAACATGCATCTAGTTTAGAATCCTTTCTCTTGCACACCAATGACTCCTTGGCTCAACACTCACTTGTGTTGTGAGTAGGGATCTTATGGAACTCACACGATTTCCCCGTGTCCTTCTTTATCTTCGTGGTGTTCTTATTTTCTTGCGGCTTCAGCGGGCTGTCCTGGGTCACCTCGCCTTGGCTTTGTCCTTTTCTTTTATCGTTTGGGGGTGGCTTTCCCTTGCTTCGGATTCACGGATGCAAAGTCTCTCTTCTTCTATTTAAATTTCTACTCAATCTTGACAATGTATTGATAGGCGGCACCAAGAGAGGAGATGTCCAGGAACTCCATCTTGTCCTAGATGTACTTGTGTAGACATCTGCGCTACTTGAGTACCAAATGTCATTCAAAATCCTTGATACCCAGCTTTGTGTGAAGGGTATGGAAACTTTTTGTGAACTCTGACACATCTTGGTCCCTTCCCTTCCATAGCATTATTGAAGAGGTAGATCCCCTCTGCGGACAGAGGCGATCCCTACTAGCCCAGACTGGGTCTAGCAACAATCATCAAACGCTATAGTGCAAGTTCCTAATTGCAAATTAACAGACCAGTGATGAAGGCCTACCTGGATTCCAACGCTATTGTTTGTAGGATAGGTGGTGCTCCTGTTCCTCTGCTCCAGCAGATCACAATCCTCACGATCTCCATGAATGGACACCTGCACATACAAGAAACGATACAAACATAAGCATAAAATCCAGTATACGAAACTATATGTCAGTCAGAAAAGACATAACTCATCATCATAAATAATAACAAGAGTGGAACCATAACCAATAGTCGTTCATTAATAATCAATGAAAGGAGAGTACAACCAATGTTTTGACACTGGATTCTCCTTTGGCGGGTAGTCAGTAGCACATGTCTCGTAAAGCCTGTCGGGAATAAGGACAAGCCTCTCTCTTTGGATCTTGGACAATAGTCTCCTTGCTTGGATTTGGCCTTAAGGGAATCAAGAAGGTTCTTGCAGCATGAAGCTCTTGGGAATTTTGGAATTATGAAACTCTGGAACTAGCTTGCAAAGGAAATGGGCAAGCTTTTATAGATGGAGGAAGGGGAGTTGGGATCATAACCAATAATCATGGGATTGGCCATATCATCAAGGAAGCTTCCATGAGAGGTGGCAAACCACTTCCTCTTTATGGAAATCCGTAGCCAAACCACCCAACTCAAGATAGATAGTAGTCCAGGAATTTGTTAGGACGAAACTTCCGCCATTTATTTGTTAAAAAACACCTCTAAATATGGTTGGCGCGGGTGTGACTCTATGATAGAGTGCCAACTGGCACGCTGTCTTTGGAGGATTTTCCCCCTTGGTGCGAGGGCTGAACTATGGGACCGTGCCAATGGAAAAAGAGTTGTTTTTAGGGTTTTTCTACACGAGATGTCTTCAGGGCAAACAAAGCTCATGTTCAGAGGAATGAATGCAAGTGTTTTTAGGCCATGTCACTTCTCACAGGTCCCAGAATGAGTCCTCGAAGATACGGGAGAGGTGCAGCAGGGACAGTGACAAATTGTTGTGTAACAGATGCCCCCTAAAGCATGAGGCCTGAGAGAGAGAGAGGGGTGAAATGCTTTACGAGAACATGTCCAACCAAAAACACTGCCACTGGAAAACCTGTGTGGTGAAGTAAAACTGATATCTCAAATACATGATATATGTGGTATGGGCACAGTCATCCATAACAGAGTACATAATAATCTAGATCCAAGGTATGGGCGCAGCCATCCAGTGAGGATCGATAAATAGACTCAAGCATGGTCACATCTATCCAGTGAATGAGTCATGTAATAATCCACAAAATCACAGCCTGGATCCCAACAGACAAAATCCAGGGCCTTGCGCTCCATCTCGATCCGAACAAAGTATAAGTTCAAGCATGCGAATATAGGATCCGAAGTTGAATATGAAGGAACATCGTCTGATTACCAGCCAATGGTGAAAGATGTTAACAGACGCGAGAGGTACCACCAATAATGACAATGGCCCTCAGGGTACTACAGGTACAATCTACAGTGTGTGAACCAGTGAGCCGGTGTCGAACACCTGTAGAATCATTTGATCGGAGGCCAATGATGAAAACCTCATGTCAAATGCGAAGAACCTGCCATTGAGGCATGCAGGCTCCAAGGCACTAGGAGGGAGTCTCCAGATCATCTTCCTGGATAATGAGCTGAAGTCAACAAGAAGCGACCTTGACCGAAGGTGGGCCATAGTGTTTCCCACATCATCGACGCGAGATAGAGGAAGATAATATTTTTGTGAATCAGGATTATATGAGTTATCAGATGGAGGTTGATATTTTGTAGAGGTCAACTTCTCTTGAACATATCGGTGGCATGACAGTGGACTTGGCAGTATTTGACATCAGTCAATCAGAGGTCATGGTGACCAAGCAAAGAGCAAATGAGAGGTCAAAGAAGATCACGCAAACCCACGGAGGCAAGTGAAAACGAGACGAGATGTCCCCACCTGACACGAATGCAGACAAGTGTCATGTTCAAGAGCGACATACTGCCTACACGACAATGATTTTAGTTCCATTTTCCCCACCATTTCTGGTGACTACCCCAATTATTTTTATTAACAAGCTTGACAGGGATAGCATATGCTTGTAAAACGTCATTGTGACAGAATCCAATGTCATCAAGTTTTAACAAGTCTGACAAAGGGAGAACTCGACGTCTTTTCATGTTTAGAGAGTTTGAAAAGGCAACAGAAAAGTAAACTCCAGGGGGGCCTGACCATTACGATTGAGGAGTACTTTTCATGATTAGTGACTTCGACCTGAAAAAGTAAAAAAGCGACCGAAATCACGTCGTTTTGTAACCGTTAACGAGCCTGAAACGACAAGGGCCCGACGATCTTTTCATCTTTACACTGTCAGAAAAGAGCTTAAAGGCGACCGCCTCTTATTTACATTTAACGAGTCAAGAGGAATAACTCAGCAATCTTTTCATATTTAGAGAGTCAGAAAAGAGTTGAAAGTAGACCTCCGTTTTTATTCTCTTTAACGTGTCAAAAAGGGAAAAAATACTCTGCAATCTTTTCATATTTTACGAGTCAGAAAAGAGCTTAAAGGTGACTCATCCTAGAGGAACGAGTGGTATAAAGGGTAGCAACTAGTTCCGACAATGGTGGAACTGCTCAAAACATGTAATGGTCAAGAGGCTGGCTAATAAAACCACTCATTGTTGCGGTTCCTCAGGAAAAAAACAACCGAGTGAAAGCATATGATTGGCCAAAGAGATGTTGGCAATGGAATGAAACAACCAAGGCTCATCTAGCATAATTGAGCGGATACAAATCGCAATCACGAGATGTACATCAGGTATGGGTTCATTTTTTCACAAGCTTGAACCATGGAGAACTCTTCTTGGATGCGGTTTCATGTTTACACAAGCTTGAAACGAAAAACTATGCTTGTTATAAGTTCACATGCCCCCAGCATAATGACGCAAAACGAGGTACATGCCCCCCAAGCTTCATTGCATTCCACAAAGTGGATGGAATGAAGGTTCACTTTCAAGATCTTGGAAAGACTCGACTTGTATTTTACAAGATCTTAATCAAAAGACTCGATTTGGAAAGGGAGTTGTTTCATTTTTTAATGAGGTTGACACAGTAAAAGAACTATCCTCATAACCCTTGTTTCATTTTTTAACGAGCTTGACACAAGATCAGGAACTATGCTCGACCAGACCCAGTTTCATTTTTTAAGGAGCTTGACATAGGAAAGCGAACTATGCTGTGAACGAACTTCATCATAATGAACAAGAAGTCATTGCTTCCAAGGGTGCCACTCTTGGTGGAAGGATAACATCTTGGAAGTCAGGACCCAATGCCCCCAGGACACTATGCACGATGGTAGCATCATTGGATACAGGCACGGGATAAGTAGCCACGTAGTTGACCTGTGATGGGGCAGATTCAACCGGTGGATAAAAACCAGGAGGGGATGACAACTACGCAGGAGGCACCGGGGGACTAAAGAACGATAATTGATCTATAGTCACGATAATTGGAAAGCAAACCACGCGGAAAAGTGAAGAGACAAGGACCCCCATGGCATAAACATAGTCACGACCAAGGAGAAGACTAAAATCTAAAGCACCTTGGGTAACCAGTACGTTTATATAGACGGTTTTGCCTCCCAAAGTAATAGGGAACTTCGAAAGGATCCCTAATGGTTGACTGGTTCCTCCGTCAAATGCTAATAGATTTTGTGCGATCGACACAAGCTATGGGGAGCCCAAAGCTTGCCAAGTAGTGGAAGGAATAAGACTGACAGATGCACCCTCATCCAAAACAGTGCCAGGTACTGCCTTAGCATAGGCATGTACTGTAATCTGGAAAGGAACATGGGATGGAAGGCAGAAAGTAGTAAGGTGATTCCAATCGAAGGAAATGACGGAACTACTTGGTGGGGGAATCGTATGATTGCCCCCCTACTCTAAAGGAACCGAAGAAGGACTCTCTGGATCAGCTGGGATAGGAGGGTCATTTTCGGACTCAGGAGAATCTGCCGAGACGAGAAGAACATGAACACAATTCTCTTCCGAAACAGAGTGATCAACGAGTGGGGAACCCAAGTTGATACTCGTTCCGACCAATGATTGGTCTGGACCAGGCTTAGCACAGCTAGGTTCGAGAAGAGGGGTATGGACAAGAGAAGAATCTAGGTCAATCTCGTTGTCGACAGGGAGAGGGTCTGAAGAGAGCCTCTGATAACCAATGGGAAGTTGGGGTGAGGAAGCTGTAAGACTTTCCAAGACAACGGAAGCTTTATCCATGAGCGGACAAAGGTGAAGGGGATGGTTGCCTTCACATAGTCTACAGGGGATTCAAATCTTCTTTTTCGTCTCACCGTTTCCAGTTGATAGGGTAGAATTGCCATGAGCTTCAGAGGACGATGAGGGATGAGCCAGATCATCTGACCATACTTATAAGATCCTAGGATTTCCAGGACAATCACGAAGAAGATGGTCTCCCTTGCACAATTTACAAGGAAACTTAACCTTCCGTGGAAGAGCAGAAGGTGTTCTGACCTAGGATATACTCGGGGCAGTAGCTGCACTTTTAGCCTCTTGCTTATGAGACTTCTTCTTCTTCTTCTTCTTAGCCACCTAGTTACTTGAATCTAGACTTTCACCAGGCGAAGTAGAAGATAAGGACGTAGAAACAAGCGAAGAAGGGGAGAGGTCCACCTTGGAGTCAACATGATAGTGTTCAGGTGGAGGAACTGATTAACTAGCAGTTGAGACATTAGAGACCACAGATGTTGAGAACAACCAAACAGGCAACCCAACAGTTAACCTAGGAAGGGACAATGTTGCCATGTAAGGAGCACCAGCATTCCCAAAAGGAGGAAAATGACCAGGATTCCCGTCAGAGGGGATTCCTGGGTTGGTGAACTCTGGAAAAGTTGCCATCAAAAACTGAAAATCGCACACGGGACTGAAAAAGAGTCAAGACACACAACCAAACGGCCAACAAGTAGAATCCAACAGGGCGTGTGATCGCAGGTGATTTAATTTTTACCACATTGAAATTAAGAAACTTCATCGTTTTATGTTTTTTAAGAGTCAAGAAATGGATAAAAGGTGACTCTATCACTTTCAGATTTGAAACAAGCATGAAAGGGAAAGCGCTTGGTGATCCTTTCAAATTTAGGGGGTCATAAAAGATCAAATGACTACTCAGGGATACTAGGCAAAGAGGGTGTACCAAATAACCGTGAACTGCAATATACACCTTGGTTTTAGAAATGAAAGAGAAATCAACCAAGGACTTTCTGTACGTGTAGGAAATCTCCCCGAATGTTGTGTTTGGTGTATCACGGGTATAGGGCGGTAGACTTGACTTCCTATGGATAAAGGATGATAACCTAGTGGGGTCTCCCCATATACTCGACAGTACGTGGGAGCACAATTCCGTACTAGACCACTATTGAGTCACAGAAGGAGGAATCACCCAACCTTGAGTAACAAAAGTGACTAGGTTTAACGACGCTGAAGCACGTCTATAGCCTAGACCTCTAAATATGTTTCGTTAAATTCCAATGCTGCCTTAGTGTAAATTGAGTAGATTTTAATGTTTATCTTCAATTACGTTTCAGTTTTCAGGCCCTAGCGAGTGTAGTATCTCAAAATATCCTAAATGCAAGCTATATGCCACAATATATCATTTTATTCGATGAACGCTAACTATAAGAGAGTTGAGAGATTTCACACAAACAAAATGATCATAAAGCAACCAACGATATCTCTAATGCAGCTAATGGAAATCAAAAATCTTTTCTTCAAAGTCACTAATCACTAATAACAACGAAAAGCTCTAATTCACATTAACTAATGAAAAGAAAAAGAGATTTTTTTTATTTTTCAATGTTAAGGGCAAAGTGCACTAAACAAACTAAAAAACTAATGAAAAGAGAGAAATTTGAGAAATGATATTAAGAGAGAAAAAACAAGAAAATTTCACTCAATGCAAGCATAATCAGATCCCTAAATTGACAAAGCAGTCCTTCAAAACCGAGAAAAATCCCAAAGACACAAATGAGCCATGTAATCTAGGCCCAAAGCGAAACAAGGCGGAATTCAAGTGAAAAAGAGGTAAGTCACTCAAACAACGCAATGAAATGATTAACAACCACTAAACGAATGCAGGGGAGCAATTAGAAATTTGATTGGACCAATAAAAGACCAAAAACTCCTAAGGAGGGCTTGACACATAAAGCCACTAGATGCCCTAGGGCTAAAACGTGGAATTGATAGAAAATGGAAAACAACCAAAGGATGAAGGTTAAAACCAGTCAAATAGGACTCCAACACACTCAAGTAGTCGAGAAAATGTAACCAAAAACAAAGACCAAGCTCAGAAGGCTTAAAATCAAGCAATCCTTAGCAGTCCCCAGGCCTGGCGCGATTGTCAGGCTGAAAATAGCGCCTTTTAAGGATTGGCGCGAGTAATATATTGACAACTTGCGCCAATTAGCGCGACTGTTACGCGAAAAAACGCGTCGGTCAAGTTTTCTATGCCAAAATGAAAAATAAGCAATCCAAAACCAGACCAACGATAACCAGGTAAACCAAGAAGCAAAAACAACAAAATAACCTAGCCCAAAAGGCTGACCAAGCAAGCAAAAATCAAGAAATAACCAAAAAGGAAAGACAAGCTCCCCAGTGGAGTCGCCAAATTGTTGAAGAGGTAGATCCCCTCTGCAGATAGAGGCGATCCCTACTAGCCTAGACTGGGTCTAGCAACAATCATCAAACGCTATAGCGCAAGTTCCTAATTGTAAATTAACAGACCAGCGATGAAGGCCTACCTGGATTCCAACGCTATTGTTTGTAGGAGAGGTGGTGTTCCCGTTCCTCTGCTCCGCCAGATCACAATCCTCACGATCTTCGTGAATGGACACCTGCACATACAAGAAACGATACAAACATAAGCATAAAATCTAGTATACGCAACTATATGTTAGTCAGAAAAGACATAACTCATCATCATAAATAATAACAAGAGTGGAACCATAACCAATAGTCATTCATTAATAATCAATCAAAGGAGGGTACAACCAATGTTCTGACGCTGGATTCTCCTTTGGTGGGTAGTCAGCAGCACATGTCTCACAAAGCCTGTCGGGAATAAGGACAAGCCTCTCTCTTTGGATCTTGGACAATAGTCTCCTTGCTTGGATTTGGCCTTAAGGGAATCAAGAAGGCTCTTGTAGCATGAAGCTCTTAGGAATTTTGCAATTCTGAAACTTTGGAACTAGCTTGCAAAGAAAATGGGCAAGCTTTTATAGATGGAGGAAGGGGAGTTGGGATCATAACCAATAATCATGGGATTGACCATATCATCAAGGAAGCTTCCATGAGAGGTGGCAAACCACTTGCTCTCTATGGAAATCCATAGCCGAACCACCCAACTCAAGATAGATAGCAGTCTAGGAATTTGTTAGGACGAAACTTCCATCGTTTATTTGTTAAAAAACACCTCTGAATATGGTTGGCGTGGGTGTGAATCTATGACAGAGCGCCAACTGGCGTGTCGTCTTTGGAGGATTTGCCCCCTTAGCGTGAGGGCTGAACTATAGGACCGCGCCAATGGAAAAAGAGCTATTTTTAGGGTTTTTCAGCAGGAAATGTCTTAAGGGAAAACAAATCTCATGTTCAGAGGAATGAAATGCGAGTGTTTTTAGGCCATGTCACTTCTCACAGGTCCCAGAATGAGTCCTCCAAGATACGAGAGAGGGGTAGTAGGGACAGTGATAAATTGTTGTGTAACAGGCATGTTCCACTTCATGTATTTATCTTCATAGCTCTCGACAGGGTAATATTTTTCATTAATGGCATCTCAAAAAGAATTCCATGTGGGTGTGCTGAAAACTATGAGGATTCCCTCTCGTCCTTTTATTCACAGTAGGTTTCCCACTAGACCTTGACATGTGGGGCGCTTTGAGGAGTGCAAAAGTAATTATTTCTTGATTGGAAAAGCCAATAACTGAAAAATATCCTTCCAACAAATTTAACCATATATCTACAACATTTGCACCTATCTGTCCTTCAAATATGGGAATGTCAAAGTTAATTTGTACCTTAAAATGAGTGGCACCTCTAGAGTAGTTGTTGGATGAAGATGTGTTTCCTGTGGGTAGTCACTGAAGGATCTGGGAAAAGTTATCCATCATCACGTTCCTTCGTCGCTCGAGGGCTTCCTCGAACAATATTTAGAAAGGATCTCCTACCCCCTCGTCTTTCTTTTCTTTCACCATGGAAGTCCGTTAGGGTTTGTGAGGTTGGTCTTGCAAAGGTTCAACCAGTTCAAGCCCTAACTCCTTATACCCTGGCTTCATTGGGGACGTGCAAAGAAAAATAGAGAAAGAGAAGAATGTTATGATACCACTGATCCAGACTTATAAAGGAATAGAAAAAAATACATATATATACATAAACATAGAGATGCAGCAAAGTAAAACCTCCTTTCATTAATATCAAAGAATTGAAATATGCTTACATACATAAAAGGAAATAAACTAGCTCAAGTGATGGTAGCTTATCTCTGAGAAGAGTTGTGGTGGCTACATGCCTCTGAATTGTGTTACAATGAGACTCAAAGGACTATTTATTATTGAGAAATAATTAAAAAACCTAAACATCCAAAAACCTAACCCTAGGAGATGAAGCTTCTAACCTGTGAGCCCCATTTGGGTAAATTGGTACATCAACTTCTCGGGGTCGTAACTTTTGCATATGATCTCCATTTGGCTATCACAATAACTCATTTCGAAGATGTCAAAGAGGAGGTCAAAAATTCACTAACAATCTAATTTGGGACTTTTCCAATCTCTCTATTTTCCCTAAAAACATCTTTTAGTCCCTCAAAACAGCTATAGAAGTTTAGCACCCAAAAAAATGCCAAAAATAGTAAGTTGTGCTACAATTAAGGAAAATGAAAAGAAACAATGATGGGAGTCCAAGTGGAATAGGTGGTTGGCCACTGATATCCACCTGGACTAGTCCTCCCCCCTTAGTACGCAATGGTCCCCATTGCGTTGAGTGTGTCGATGAGATGGGGAAACTGTTGGCATTATGATATAGGTGTTGTCCTTGATGGCAACTCACTCAGATGAAAGTTTACAGTGCAGAAGGTCAACAACAAAGGATTATAGATCAGACTCCAAAGAATGAAGAAAGAGAGGTATATGTTGGTTCACTTTGTCCAAGGCACGTATACATGCGGTTTAACAGAACAAAAGTAGTGTATAACGTATACACGCACTTTCATAGGAGGAAAAGCGCATACATGTTGGAAAACCAAGTTTTTGGTCCAAGGTAATTGGTCTGAGGCATTTGGTCCAAGGTATTGACCCTAGGTATTGGTCCTAAGTGGTTTTGGTCCAAGGTATTGAGAAAGGCCTAAGATTATATAAGGAGGAGAAGATCATTAGGCCAAGGTGTGAAAGCAATGAGATTCTAAAGAATACTTTTATTTGAAGTATATATTATGTTGCAGGGTTATGTTTGGGACTGGATATGAAATATTCATGTGCACCTTGAGTTCAAAATTGGATCAGGAATCATGAAACATGAAATGACTTATTCTTGAATGATCTGATATTGGTTGAGAACAAATGTGATGTTTTGTTCCTGTTCTATTAGTTATCTATCATGATCTGGGTTTGTCTAAAGTCTGGAATTGCAGTAAGGTTCTGAGTCAAAATTTGTAGATCTGTACGTAGGTTCGTCTTGACCAAAGGGTGTATACACGAAGGTTCGACTCTTTCAAGTAGCATATACAAAAAGAAAAGCTTCTTTTCAGATCTGACTGATCTATCTGACCAAATTCTATTGTTTTACTACTATCTATTAATGAAGTCTTCTTAGATCTGAACATAGAACTCTTGTATAAGGAAATTGAGTCTGATCGATTGATTGATTGAAAAGGAATGGTGATCCTCATTGCTATCTATTTTGAACTCTGTAATATGACAGTAGATCTTCAGAATGTCACTGATTGGTACAATCTGTGGTTCAGAAGTTTATGATTCAGTATCTTTAGAGATATACATAGGTTGGGTTAAAATAAGTAGCATATACACATAGGTTGGGTTCAACCAAGTAGCATATACACTCTAATGCATGATCTTTGAGGTTAGAGTTGGTTCTGGATGATGATGTAGGGTTCCGGGTTCAACATAATGTTTTGGTGTCAGTGATCTAATTGTTCAGATTAACTGAATATTGGTTGATGCAGTTTAAGTTTAAAAGGATTTGATGGGTCCAGTGTGAAAATTTGATGAAATGTGGCCTTCAACTTTTGGTGTTGTGATCCAGGAGTATCCAGTCTGAAAATTCATGAAACGCGATCCCTAGTGGAAGAGTGGATTTTTTCTATAACCTAGCACCTACGTACTAGTAAACATATTGGCTAGTACAAGAGCTAGGGGGTTGTATCTCCCTTCCAGTAGAAGTTGGAAAAAGAGAGAAGGTTGTAACCTTCTGTAGGTAGAAGCCTGCGTACTGGTATGAGTCTGCACCAATACAAGATTGTAAACAAATTTTCTTATTATTAAAAGATGACAGAGACGACAGCAGCAGGTGGTTTTTACCCACATTGGGTTTCCACCTTAAATCTTGGTGTTCATGTGTGTTTCTTATGTGTGATACTTTATTCTGCTTTTACTGCACTGTCTAATAAATCTCTGATATACTGGTTTAAGCTCAACACATGATAAATTGTCTAAATCACAATTTCTCTGCATATACGCTGGTTTCTTTAAGCACAATTGCTTGTACATGCTAGTTCACTTCACTGAAGTAACGTATATAAATCTTTTTGGGAAATAAAATTATTGATATGATAATATTGATTCACCCCCCTCTCAGTATTATTTCCAACAATTGGTATCAGAGTAGGTCCTTCAGAAGAAGCTTGATCGCTTGAAGGGAGATCCATCAACATGAATAATCAAGAAAGCATGGGATCCATCAGACCACCAATCTTCGATAGGAGCAACTTTGTTTATTGGAAAATAAGAACCACAACCTATGTACAATCGCTTGGAATGAATGTCTAGGAAATTTTGGAAGGAGGATATACATTTCCAACAACAATTCCTACAGATACGGCAGGTAAAAAGAAATATGAAACCAATGCCAAAGCTGTCAATAATTTATTGGAAAATTTGTCATAATCAGAGTTTGTCAAAGTCATGCAGCTCAAATCAGCGAAAGAAATATGGGACAAAATCGTTCTAAGCTACGAAGAAGACTCTCAATTAAAACGTGCTAGGCTTCGAACTCTCAGAATTCAGTATGAAACTCTTAAGATGCATATTGATGAAAGTATAACTAGTTACTTCCTACGTATAAATGAGGTTGTCAATTGTATGAAGAATCTGGGTGAAGAAATTAAGGAAGTTACCTTAGTTGAGAAATTTTTGAGATCCTTGTTTGCTAAATTTGAATCCAAAGTGTCTACCATAGAAGAAAAATAGGATCTACAGAATATCATTATGATGTAGCTTCACAGAATCTTAACTGCCTTTGATATGAGAAAAGGAGGACCATTAGATATGAGAGAATCCGCATTCAAAGCTTCAGCAAAAGTAAAGGAAGAACACAATGAATCGGGACATATTTCAGAAGAAGAAGATGAGGTAAACTTTGTCAAAAGGCTTCAAATGGGTTCTGGAAGGTTTAGAGGTAAGTTACCCTTCAAATTCTTTTCTTGTGGCAGAGTCGGTCATTATGTTGCGAGATGTCCTCATAAATATAAATTTGAAAAAGTAAGGGAATATGCAAAAGGGAATAGAAAACACGTTGTGAATAAAAGGAGTTACTATACTCATGAAGATAGCGATGGTTTATCTAATAGTGATGAAGATGAAACTGGACAAGATTATAGACTTCTCATGGCTTATGACGATGATAATTTTTGGGATGCTTTAGAAGAGGAAGACCTTCATGAAGAAATATCTAAACTCAAAATATGTTTAAAAGAAAAGAATACAATTATATATACCTTGACATACCAACTTGCTGAAAAAGAAAAACACAATGAAAAACTAGAATGTGAAATTGTGGGTCTAAGAAGGATCTTGAGATAACGAAATCTCTCAATCTTAGATTTGATAAAGGATCAGAAACTTTAAATGAAATTATCAAATTTCAGCATTCTCCTTTGATAAAGACAGGTCTTGGATATACTGAAGAAGCATTTGAATCACAGAAGCCATCAACTTCCACCAAAAGTTATCTTGATGCAACAAAGACCATTGAATAGTATGACAATCGTCAGCAAAGGCATAAAGTAGATCACCAGGTAAATCACACTCAATTTAATCCAAGCATGAATAGAAGCCACAACCAACCTCAGGTAAATCATATTCAATTTGCTCCAAAGATGAATATCAATAGAAACTACAATCAGCAGGTCAATAGATTCGATAGTCGCAGGAACTTTTTTAATGGGCAATGTTTTTCATGTCATAATTTTGGACACAAAGCTACTCAATGTGTTGGTTATAAAACCATCATGACTAGAGAAGCACGAAATCAAAGGAATGTAACAGGGATCAAGAACAGTTCCTATAATAACTTTTCTCTTCTTGAAAATGAAATAGAATGCTCAATCTGTAACAACTTTGGTCATGAAGAATCTGAATGCAGGAGAAAATTTCGGCAAACATCTCAAAAGGAGAAAACTCCATTAAATCCCAAGATATGGAGAAGGAAAGAATATCAAACAACAAGATGTGGTATAGCCTTGTATGCAGAAGGACAAGAAAATTAGTGGTACATTGACAGTGGATGCTCAAAACACATGACAGGTGACAAAGAAAAACTTCACTCATAGAATGCCTTAGAAAAGGAAAATAGTTTCTCATTTGGAAATGACATTCTTGTTGTCATAAAACGTAAAGGCTCTGTTTTCTTGAAAGAAAATGTTAGATCTGGAAATGTTATGTATGTAGTCAGTTTAAAGCATAACCTGTTGAGTGTCAGTCAAATGTGTGATCATGGAAATGAAGTGGTGTTTCGATCAAACAGATGTGTTGTTCGTGAGATTGATACATGAGAGACCGTGATTAAAGGTAAAATAACTCCAAAAAACTTATACATACTAAAGGGAGGAAAACAACAGTGCTATCTAAGCAAAAATGATGAAAACTGGCTGTGGGATAGAAGATTGGGACATTTAAGATTTTCTCAAATAAGAAAAGCATGCAAATTCAAGGTTGTTTGTGATCTTCCAGATATCATCATCCAATAAAATAAAATATGCAAACCATGTCAAATCGGTAAGCAAACCAGAGTTCACTTCATGGAAAAAGAAGGGTCAGCTAGTAAGCCTCTTGAACTTGTCCATACTGATTTATGTGGACCATCAAGGAAAAAGTCACCTCGTGGAGAAGAATACTTTATTATTTTCATTGATGATTTTTCCAGAATGTGTTGGATAGGTTTTCTAAAGCATAAAGATGAAGCTTTTGAAAAGTTCCAAACCTTCAAAGCTTTGGTTGAAAATGAATCAGATCAAAAAATCAAATGCCTCAAATCTGATCGAGGAGGGGAATTTACCTCGGATGAATTCTTTGACTTTTGTGAACAACATGGAATAAAAAGGAAATTCTCCACCACAAGGACTCCCTAGAAAAATGGCGTGGTAGAAAGAATGAATAGAAAAGTTCAACAAATGGCTCGAGCTATGCTATATGAATCTAGAACTCCTACAACCTTTTGGGGCGAAGCTGCATTCGCTGCCGTAACTATTCTCAACCAAGCAAATGTTCGGGTAAGAAACACTCAAACTCCACATGAACTTTGGTATGGTAAGACTCCTACTGTAAAATACTTTAAAGTTTTTAGAAGAAAATGTTATATCAAAAGGATTGATGAAAAACTTGGCAAGTTTGAACCCAGAGAAGATGAAGGTATTCTTCTTGGTTATTCTTCCAGAAGTAAAGGATATAAATGTTATAATAAAAGACTTGGAAAAATTGTTGAAAGCATTGATGTTGTAGTTGACGAAGCATGCAAAATTCCAAAACAAATAAAATCAATAGAAGATTATGACAATGAAGAAGATGGGGATTATTTTCCCACATCAAATCAAAATCATATTGAAGAAGAAACCAATGAAGCACCGGAAGAAGAGATAATGGTAGAAGAAAAGACTCCATCCAGGTATGTTCAGAAAAATCATCCAGAAACTCAAATTTTTGGGGAAAAAGAGGCAAGTGTACAGACAAGAAGAACTAATACAGGGACCTCAAGCTATCTAGCATTACTATCCTCCACCGAACCTCAAAATGTAAAAGAAGCATGAAAAGATGAATGTTGGGTCAAGGCCATGGATGAAGAACTTGAGCAAATTGAAAAAAATAATACTTGGGAATTAGTTCCTAGACCTCATGATAAAAATATTATAGGAACTAAATGGATATTCAAAAAAAAGCTGAATGAAAATGGAGAAGTCATTATAAACAAGGCCAGACTTATTTGTAAAGGGTATGCTCAACAAGAAGGTATAAATTTTGAAGAAACTTTTGCACCTATTGCCAGACTTGAAGCCATAAGGATGTTTATTTCTCTTTCTAGCTTTCAGAAATTCAAAGTATACCAAATGGATGTAAAATCAACCTTCATGAATGGATATTTAGAAGAAGAAGTTTATATTGAAAAGCCAGAAGGATTCATTCTTGGAAATGATGCAAAACTTGTATGTAGACTCAAAAAGGCCCTCTATGGTATGAAACAGGCTCCAAGGGCCTGATATTACCGCCTTGACAAATATCTACACCAACAAGGTTTTACAAAAGGTTCAACAGATAGCAATATATATAAAGATTGAAACTGATAAATTGCTAATTATTATTGTTTATGTTGATGATATCATTTTTGGTAGCAATGAAGAATCCATGAGTCAGAATTTTGCTTCAGTAATGCAACAAGAATTTGAAATGTCATTGCTTGGTGAACTTACCTATTTTCTTGGTCTGCAAGTTCAACAAAATAGAGATGGTGTTTTTCTCTCACAAACCAAATTCTCAAACAAATCTTGAAAAGATACGGAATGGAAGATTCTAAACCTGTATGTACGCCAATGGTAATAGGATGCAGTCTTAGCTCAAATGATGAATCAGCAGCAGTACATCAACCAACTTACAGATCCATGATTGGAAGTTTGCTTTATCTAACAAGTACCCGACCTGACATCATGCATGCAGTAGGAATAGTTGGAAGATTCTAAGCAAATCCAAAGGAATCACACCTTCAAGCAGTCAAAAAAATTTTAAAATATCTTCAAGGAACTCAGGACTTTGGTTTATGGTATCCTAGAGATGTAGATCTTACTCTTCATGCATATACAGATGTAGATTGTGCAGGAAGCGTTGATAAAAAAAAAATCACTAGTGGTGGTGCATTCTATATGGGTTCCAGGTTAGTGTCTTGGTTCAGCAAGAAACAAAGTTCAATTGCTTTATCTACAGCTGAAGCAAAATATGTGGTTGTTTCATTTTGTTGCACACAACTACTTTGGATGATGCAAACCTTGCAAGACATTCAGATCACATGTACTCCACCCATCTCCATTCTATGTGATAATACAAGTGCCATCAGTATTTCAAAGAATCCAGTCATGCACTCCAAGACCAAGCACATACCCATCAAATACCATTTTCTACGTGAAGAAGTGCTTAAACAAAAGGTCAAATTGGAGTATGTTCCCTCCAAAGAACAGGTTGCTTGTTGAAAAATGTGCGACAAGAAATGCTAAATTTAGAAAGTGCTAAAATAGAATTGATAAAAATAGCACTTATAAAAATAGCAGTTTGGCCAATGAGCATTTTGGCCACCTTGGGTGAGAGGTGAAACTGCTAAAAATAGAATCTTCTAAAAATAGCATTTCTGGGTCCCTTCCTATTTATAGCAGACCCTGGTCTATCTATAGGAAGTAAATTCGAACTTGGTCTTACCAGCAATTTGGAATATTAATTAATTAATTCTTCATGAGTTAATTAGTTAAGGAAAATAAAAATTGAAGTATTTGTGAGAACATGCAATTATTTCTCCACTAATTTGGGAATGTGTCCTTGATTTGCTCCACTGATTGAGGAATTAAGGATGAGTTCTATATTGAGAGGATCAGTTGACTTAGTTTAACTTAGTCAAGTTTAGTTACATTAATTTAACAAGTTGTTAAATTAATGAGATATAGTTTGTTGATGCTTGCATGCATGTGACAGCTATTATTTTCAGATAATTGTGTATTAACTCATGGATAACTAATGCATATCAGTTCAGAAAGAGACCTAGTTGAGATCAGAGAAGGGACAGTGTACTATCAGTTGGATGAATATTTTTCCTATAAAGGAAGCTCATCCATGATGAGGATTTATCTCCTTCAAGTTTGTGCAGTTAGATCAGAGGTTAGTGAGTGTGTGAAGAGGCCAATTCACACAAGTGGCAGCACTGAACCCCAAGGAAACTGCACAAGAAAATAGGAGGCTTGGAGGGCAGAGGAGAAGGTTTGTGAGAAGCCTTTGACTATCTATGAGTAGTAGAGGGATTGTACTGAGAGCTGGGTAGCTTCCAAGCTAAGGCTTTGTGTAATCCATAATATATTTCCACTTGTATGATAATACAGAGATGGGGTTTTAGGTAGGTGCTTTCCCCAGGTAAATTCTTCTGTGTTATGTGTGATTGATTTCTTCATATCAGTTATATGTGTTCTTATTGATGTTGCTCAGGTTGATTAAGCTTCCCCTAAATTGTTTGTAGAAGTAGATCAAGTGTTTTGCTTTAGTACATTGTATTACCAAATGATCTATAGGTGGGAAATTTCTACATGGTATTAGAGCTAGATGATTTGTAGAAAAAGTTCTACATGGTATCAGAGCTAGCTGATTTGTAGGAAAAATTTTACAAAATTCTACATGGTACAGAGCTAGCTAATTTGTAGAAAAAAAGTTCTACATGGTATCAGAGCTAGCTGACGTGTAGAAAAAATTCTACAAAAAGTCTACATGGTATCAGAGCACAGGCGATCAAGGAAGAACAATATATTGAGAGGAGATTTCAAAGTTTTGAGTTTTGGGCAGAGAATTTGCAGAACAGATCTAAAAAAATTTTGTACAAAATTTTCAGAAAAAAATAGCAGATTTGGATTCCTTCCGGAAAAATACCCAAAATAAAAATAAAAAAAAATGGTTGAATTGGAGTTCGGATGAGGGAGATATCACTGATTTAAAATCAGCTCTTTTTCTAGAAAATTTCGTGATGGCAGAATGTTACACAAAAATTGTCACCATGACTTTCTACAGTTTGTGTGAGTCCATCAACACTCATACATACCTCCTTTGCAAGTCTTAAACCTCAGCTCTTCATGTCAAGCCTTGAAAATGGAAGAAAGACCTTAAAAATATCTCAAATCCTGGTTTCGCACTTTCTCCTAGCATTTCCTGCGGTGCCGCACCTAATGGTCATGTTTCCTGCGAACCTGACCGCTCTGTATATTGAGTAATGGGTGTGAACCCCTGTAAAAGTTAAAAAGGCATGAGTTCATCCTTAAAAACTCATATTGGGTCACTTCTAGACACTTCTAGAAGGAATATTACGCTGGCAAGTCCGCTCCACCTTGGTTCATCCATTCCATAACTAAGGGAGCTAACTCCATGATATGAGGTGCTTATCCCATTGAAGGAGGGACTTATCCCTTCAATGGTGGACCTGAAACTTCCTCCATTTGCACTATAAATTCATGCATTGGGCTGGTTGTAGAGGAGGTTGAAAGCTGAAGATTCTTGAGGGTAAATGTTGCTGAAAGCTAGGCTTCCTTTTTGAACTTGTGAGAGGAGAGATCACATACCTTCCATGTCATTTAGGAAGTGAGTGAGGCTTGTCAAAGTAGAGAAGCCTCCTGCTGGACCCTGGAAAGAACTTGTGCAACATCAAGGCAAAGGTTGTAAGGTTCTTTTATTCATAAAGTTAAATACAATCAAGTTTGTTTTTCTCAATGAACTGTCTCTAATGGTTTATTTTATGAGCTCCTTGATCTTCATAATGAACATGTTTTGTTATACGCAGGTATGCTTTGACGTGTGCTTATTTGTGTATGCAGGTTATTAAACGAGAACTGCTTGAAGCTGTTGGGATAAAACTGCCTCAAACAAGCGTTGGACCGAGGTAGGGTCTATTACACTTCTTAGTATTCCTTAATGAATTGAAACATGTTTAGAGAAAAGTAGATTTGCTTGTGCTCTTTATTGCTAGATATCATTAGATACTAGGGAGATCGGTCTTGTCTGCAAGAACGATTTATCCGGCCAACAGGTCCTTCAGCCAAAGGAAAAAATAACTGGATACCCCCTCATCTTGGGAAGGCCTTGGTTAGCTACTGCGGATGCTTACATCAGTTGTCGAGCTGGAAGCATGACCATCAAGAATGGGCCTATGTCTAAGCAGCTAATCCTCTATCCTCCTGCCCAACCTCTGCTAGAACATGACTTACCACTCTGGTTGGAAGAGGGAGATGAGGACGAAGTCTACTCTGCACCTTTGTGCATAGTAGAAGCCACTAGGGGAGGCCCTCAAACCGAGGATGTCTTGATTGAGAATTTGATTCAAAATCCACCTCCTGGTGCACTGTCATTAGAAGAGTTGGTGGAAGATACCCAAGCCAGTGCTTTAGTGGACCTCTGTGTGACTGATCCAACCTCTCCCAGAGTTAGGAATGTGGAATTTGGCCCTGAAAGAACCTTAAAGATCAGATCCTCCTTATCTCCCTCCCAGGAGAAGGAGCTGTGTAGCTTATTGAACAGCCATTTGGATGCTTTCACTTGGAGCTATAAGGAGATGAAAGTAGTCCACCCATCGGCCTGTACCCATCACATCTACATTAAAGAGGATTGTAAACTAGTCAGGCAGCCTCAGAGGAGAATGAATCCAGCCCTTAAAGACATCGTCAAAGAAGAATTGCAAAAATTGTTGGATGCAGGATTCATCTACCCCATCTTTGACAGTGAGTGGGTCTCACCTCTAGTGCTTGTGCCTAAGAAAAATAGGAAGTGGAGAATCTGTGTAGATTACTGAGAACTTAACAAAGCCACCAAGAAGGACCATTTCCCTTTTCCTTTCATAGATCAAGTGTTGTATGGACTGGCAGGAAAGAAGTTCTTCTCTTTCCTAGATGGGTTCAGCGGGTATAACCAGATCCAAATCAGCCCAGAAGACCAAGATAAAACCACCTTCACTTGTCCATGGGATACCTTTACCTATCGGGTCCTTCCCTTTGGATTGTGCAACGCCCCTGCCACTTTCCAGAGAGTAGTATTGAGCATATTTGTTGAATTGGTTCACGATTCAGTGGAAACCTATATGGATGACTTTACTCCTTATGGGTCCAACTTCCAAGAAGAATTGACTAACCTAGGAAAAGTTTTAACCAAGTGTATTGATATGAACCTGTCCCTCAGTCCTGAAAAATGCGAATTCTCGATGACTGAAGGGACCGTGCTAGGACACACAATTTATCAAGAAGGATTACAGGTGGACCCTAACATGATTGCTATCATCCAAAAGGTCCCACCTCCTCAAAAAGTAAGAGATGTTTGGAGTTTTCTAGGCTTCGCAGGATATTATAGAAGGTTCATTAAAGATTTCAGTAAGCTAGCCTCACCATTGTTTAGCCTCTTAGGGAAAGATGTTGAGTTTAAATGGACTGACGACTGCCAAGGGGCTCTGGATGAGTTGAAGGATAAGCTGGTATCCACCCCAATCTTGAGAGGTCCAAACTGGGCCCTACCTTTCCACATCCACACTGATGCCTCGAACAAAGCCATAGGGGCAGCCTTAGGACAAGTTGAGGAGAAATTACCATATGCCATATACTTTGTCAGCAAAAACTTGTCTAAGGCATAAATGAACTATACTGTAACTGAGAAAGATTTCTTGGCTGTAGTCCATTCCCTGAACAAGTTCAGACACTACATCACTGGTTATCAAATAGTTGTACACATTGATCATGCCGTGATTAGATATTTAATGAATAAACCTGATGTGAATGCTCGTATCATTAGATGGTTACTTTTGTTGCAGCAATTTGATTTGACTATTGTTGACAAGCCAAGTAAGGAAAATGTTGTTACTGACTTCCTGTCTAGATTGGATTTTCCTGCAAGTGAAGGGACAGTGGATGACCAAATGTCAGATGAACACCTATTTGCTATCTCGGGACTCTCCCCATGGTTTGCTGATATAGCAAACTACTTGGTCTCAGCACAGTTCCCTCTGCATCTATCCTCAAAGGAGAAGAGCATAATTGTGAGGAAGAGTGCCCCATTCACTTGGATCAGGGGCAACCTATTTAAACTTGGCCCAGATCAGATCTTGAGGCATTGTGTTAGGGAGGAGGAAGTCTTTGACATCCTCCTAAATTGTCACGATGGACCATGTGGAGGCCACTTTGCAGCAAAAAGGACTACCTTCAAAATTCTACAGGCATACTACTATTGGCCTACTCTTCATCAAGATGTCAGAAGATACATCAGCCAGTGTGACCGATGTCAGAGGATGGGAAAATTGACTCCAAGCGATGAAATGCCCCTCCAACCTCAAGTGACTTTCGAGCCATTTGAGAAGTGGGGCATGGATTTCGTGGGACCTATCAACCCTACTTCAAAGCAAAGGTCTTACATCATTGTGTGCACCGACTACCTGACAAAGTGGGCAGAAACAAAGGCAATCAAGGCAGTGACAGAAGAGAAAGTGGCTGAGTTCTTAAGGGAAAACATCTTCTACAAATTTGGCTACTCAAGAGAGTCAGTCACCGATCAAGGAAGCCAGTTCACCTCTAACTTGATTGAAGACCTGCTCACTCATCACAAGATCAAGCACAGAACTTCCACCCCGTATCATCCACAAGAAAATGGACAAGTGGAAGTCACTAATAGAGCATGGAAGGGATTTTGACTAAGGTGGTGAGCAGTAGCAGAAAGAATTGGGTAGATCACCTTCTGAGGCCACCTGGGCCTACAACACCACTTGGAAAACTACAACAGGTTTCACACCTTATGAACTAGTCCACGGTAACAAAGCTTTGTTGTCCATAGAGTTCAAGTACAACACATTGAGGGTGGCAGCTCAGCTAGACCAAGATCTCAGCCAATCTCAATGTGAAAGATTATTGTAGCTGAATGGATTAGATGAACAAAGAATGCAGGGCATCCTCCACTCAGAAGTAGTCCAACTTCAGAGGAAGATATGGCATGACCGGCACCTTAATGAAAATAAATTACAACCAGGAGATGGGGTGTTGCTGTATGACTCAAGATACAAGGACTTCCAAGGTAGGCTAAGGATAAGATGATTAGGACCATATACAATGGAGAAATGCAATGATAATGGTTCAGTGCTCATCAAAACCATTGATGAAGAAGCCATCCCCATGCTCGTCAATGGGAATCGATTGAAAATTTACAGGAAACCTCTTTTGAGGCAGGAGTTCATTGAAACTTTGGAAAAATCCATGCTGGTAGTGGAGCAGGGATCTGCCTCTATTCCACCCACACCTTGATCATAAAAAAAAAAAAACAAAATAAGAAATAAAAAGATCCTTGGGTGAAAACCTTTCTGAGGCGCCCAGGGCAGACAGTGACGATGAAAACTTCATGGAGGCACCCCAGCTGTCTCTGGAAAATAAAAAATGGAATAAAAAGAAGATCCTTGGGTGAAAACCTCTTTGAGGCACCCAGGGCAGATAGCGAGGGTGAAAACCTCATGGAGGCGCCCTAGCTGTCTCATCAAAAAAAATAGGAAGAAAAAAAAAAGAAAAAGAAAACATGACTAATCTATGTGAAAAATTGCAGGTTGCAGTGAATACTTTGCAGGAAAAGAGGGGCACGCAAAATGAGGACAAGTGTCTATACCAGGCTCCAAGACATCCCTTCAGACACTCTCTCTATGGCCACTCACCTCTCCTAGGATTTGGTCACGTTCAGGTCAAGATTGGGCTTTCTACAGGCAGTTCTGGGCTTTCTACAGGAAGTTCCAGGCTCTTCTACAGGAAGTTCCAAATTTCTAGAGGAAACATCCCGTAGAACCTTTGGACGAGCCAAATTCAATGTTGAAAGGGAATCTGATGGTTGGGATCAGTTTGTTAGTCCTGCAACCACCCCTCTATTCAATCCAACACCATGTGGCACCCTGTTTCATCTCTTGACACCTCTGTCACCCACCTGGTTGTGTGTTCCTGCACAGTCATTTCAGAAACCCTGTTTTCCTCAGGTTGACAACTAAGAAAAAAAAGGAAAATTTCAAGTGAAAAAAATCAAGCAGTAAAGGCTCGCACACTCTACCTGTTCAAGCTCCATCTAGACTCTTCATCAACACATCCATTCCTTGTCCGCAAAAGGGCCCTGCTCGTTAGCCTACATCCCACGAGGAGAAGCAGCTACAGGACATCTTACATGCATCCTGTAGCAGCTGATCCCTCTGGAAAACATACTCTAGAGGCAGGGGCAACCCAGACCAACAAAAGGAACGCGTAAAAAGACTCCTCTTGGATGTGAAAACATCCCCGGCAGCTAAAATCAACCAGAACCTATGCATGCAGCAGTTACAACTGAAGGATCGGATTTCAAAGCCATGCATGCAGCTTCAACAAATGAAAAAATGGGCTTTAACGCCCATGCATGAGGCAACAGCAAGCAAGGCTTTGATTCCAAGGTCCAAAGTCTGCATAGCACGTCCACAGCCACGTAGGTAAGTGTTTAACCTCGTTCGTCAATTGCATGAACTATACTTCGAAAAATTGCATGTCTGTGAAAATGGTTGGATTGAACGAATTTGGTGGCCAGTCAACTGGCCACCCTCAGCCAGTTGCACCGCTTCGTGGGATCCGAACAGGCTCAGTTACATTCAAACTCACCAACGAGCCATGTAGCCGACATGTGTGGAGTGTCCAATCGGGGAAAATCGGCGGACTGATAGTGGTGGCAGCAATTAATGGCAGAGGGGAGGTAATGGTGGCCAGGGATGCGCAGAAAAATGATGGCCATGATGTTGGATAATGGTTCGGTCTGGCCACCTCACCCCCTCTCCACGAATTGCGCCACAGTTCAAAATGCTTGGCTGAAGACTCACACACCCGCTGTTCATTTGCATTTGCAACGTCCTAGCCGAAGTACTCGTCCTCTGCTTCCACATTCTGTTAACCCGTCGTCCTCCCCCAAGCTTTTCGGCCTGTTTCAAAGTTCTCCCTCGTCCTGAGCTCATTCAGAAGCGCAGTAACATCCTACAAAAGCGCAGTAACATCTAGTCCTTGTCTGTAATAGGGCCCTGCTCGTTAGCCTGCGTCCCAAGAGGAGAAGCAGCTATAGGACATCCTACAGGAATCCTGTAGCAGCTAATCCCTCTGGAAAACATACTCTAGAGACAGGGGCAGTCGATACCAACAAAAGGAACACGTAAAAAGACTCCTCTTGGACGTGAAAACATCCTTGGCAGCTGAAATCAACCAGAACCTGTGCATGTAGCGGTTACAACTGAAGGATCAGATTTCAAAGCCATGCATGCAGTTTTAACAAATGAAAAAATGGGCTCTAACACCTGTGCATGAGGTAGCAAGAAGCAAGGCAGTCATTCTAAGGTCCAAATTCTGCATAGTGCATCCACGGCCATTGCATGAACATCCCGTAGTGGTGGACCTCTTCACCCATGCCAATTGGATGACTTTTTGTGAAAAAATTCAGGGACTATTGATGATGCACCACAAGCAGTAAAAGCCGCTTTCTTCAAAATACCATAGGAGCCAATGGGAGTACTTTAGCCAGAATGGGCGACACAGTTAAGGGGTGCACTGGTGTTATGCTTCTTAACCTGCAAAGCAATACCGAATAGAGAAGATGCGAGAAAAATACCCAGAACACAGAATATGCGAAGAAAATATACCCAAAACACAGAATAGCAATGATTTTATTACTTAGAGAGAAATGTTCACAGGCCTCTTCGA
>APFE031266982.1:29164-40499 GCA_000404065.3 Pinus taeda | reverse complement strand
TCCAATTGTTGTGGTGTCAACCTTATAGGTTGTGGAAGACTAGGGGAAGCAACACTTTCGTCTTTATAGTTGTGAGTGGTATGCTTCCTGGTTGCCATAATTTTGCTTTCCATTTTTCTTGCTAACCTGAATGCCTTCTCTAATGAATCAGGTTCCCAAAGGCGAACATCATGTTGGATATTATCCTTTAAAGACACTATGAACACATCAATCATATGCTCCTCTGGAATATCTTTTACCCTTATGTTCAATTTTTGGAACTCCTCAATGTGCTCCATTATTGAACCCTTTTGTTTAAGACTTACAATATTGGCTAAAAAAAGTGTTGCTTTTTGTATCCTCATAATGTGCTATCAATTCTTTCGTAAAAATTTCCCAAGTGATAAATTTTTTATGAGAGCAAATCCATTGATACCATACAAACTGATTTGTTCCAAATATAAAGTTTCCATACGTACCTTTTGTGTGTTTTGCACATTATTGAGATCGAAAAATTGTTGCATCTGTAATATCCATGTTGCGGGATCCTTGCCATCAAACTCCTCATATCGATTTTTGGAATATGGTGGGTCTTCAATCCAACATTAGAGTCTATGGAATCATGATTAACATTTCTTTTGTTCTCATCATGAGTTTCCTTTACTACCCTTTCACCTTTAGTGAACCTTTCTTGTAGCAACTTATTCATATTTATCTTCAATTCTTCCATGTTTGTTTTCAAATCTATCTTCAAATCATCCATCTTAGCTTCCACGTCATTCATCTTAGCTTCTAAACCTTTCTTTAAACAATCCATCTTAGATTCTGTTCCTTTTTGTGCAAGTGAAACTTGTTGCACTTGGTCTTGTAATTTTGATATATCATGTTGCATTTCTTCTTCTTCTTCATAAGTCATGCTAGAGCTTTCAGGTCGCCTACTAGGTGCAAAATGCTCTGAACTTCGGACCCGAGATTTAGTGCAATGTCTTCTCAAATGGGTTTTTTTTCAACTTCTGAAATGTCGCCGAAACAAAGTTACAGCGAAAATGCCACGATGACCTGTTTGGAGTAGCGAAACCCTAGAATCCAATGCTCTGATACCAAATGTTATGAAACCAGCTCAAGAAAGGATAGAAAAGATAGATCAACGACTTATAATTCAGCCTCTTCGAGGGGGCAACCTCCTTTACATTACATAAATGAACAATTCTGGATGATACAAATGAAGAAGACTCCTTTCTATATATAAGGAGTCCTAAAGGGGTCATACATAATCAGAGCTACAATAACAAATTAATAATGTAAAGGGGGCACAATAATAACAATAGTGGGCTTCTATGGGGCACAATAGTAACAATATGGGCACAATAGGGGCACAACAATATTAATAAGGGTTACAACTACAATAGTAATGGGGTAATCACTAGTATTATGGGGACCCAACATCATGGTAGCGTGAGGGTGGAGGTGGTTTAATATTTAGGAAGCCCTAACTTTTTATATCTTGAGATCCCACATTTATGCTTGGAATATATCATGGGGGTGATTGTCTAAAAGAAATATTTGGTTCAGCTCAATCTATGGTCTAGTGGTACATGGAAGTCCCTGACTTGGTTGTCTATTGCATAACTTAATACGAGATATTTGTTGATTTTTTATAGCATCGGATGTGATCTAAGCCTCACAATTTGTAGGGAGGCTTATACACATGTATTCCACAATACCTAGAAATCGTTTTAGGAAATTCCACCCAGAGATAGTTTTATTAAAATAATTAATTATTTTTAATGGGTGCCTAAGTCTAAGCTTAGGAAATTAAAATAATTGAAGGGTATTAATCTAAATGTGGGTGAAACTTCTAGAAGAAGGTGAGGATAAAGCCAAAATGATTTGAGCCATTGATTAGAATCTAATATGGGTCGTTGGTTCCCAATAGAAGGATTATAAGAGGAGGCTTGATGGGCATTTGGAAAACATATCAAGTAGGAGATCACGGATCAAATTTCTAAAGAGAGCAACACAACAGTTGCCAGTGCGATTCGAAGTGATTTCTTGTAGTGAGGGGTAGGGATAGTTCTAGTTTGAGATTTCTCTTAATTTTGGAATACTTAGTAGAGGAGGCAGAGAGATTCAGGAGAGGCAACACAGAGGCTACGCTGGGGAGCATAGGCTGACGAAGAGGTAGCGTAAAGCCTCGAGGAGGTCCATATTTTTGTTGGAGAGATCGATTTTTGAAGCCAAAATCCTGGGTGTGAGACCATGAGGACAAAATCAAAGTCTTAGAGAGGAAAATCGGTCAGAACAAGGGGTGATGCTATCCGTGGGAGTTGTGACACTGGGTTGATGCAGTGACTGAGCAAAGGTAGCAAGGGACACTGCATTCTATGGCTAGATCAGTCGGGATCACCAGTGACAGCATGAGGTATTTATCACTAATATTTTGTTATTCATATTCTCTGTACTCGATAGCCAACAAGGCATCAAAGATTATAGTAAAAAAAATAATTCTTAAATAATACAAACCCTCAGCTGTTACACTGGGTTTCCCGCATTGGGTTTTTCCGGCGACATTTGTCCAAAAATAAATGCGTAGATGTTTGTGATGCTTATTTCTCTCTTGTTCTGTATTTAGTTTCCGCATATTTTTATTGTGTAGGCTACAGCGTATTTAATTTGATATTTGTCATAGCACGCAACAATCAAATTGGTTAATCGAATTTAGCAATTATAAGAATTAATATCAGTTGCTATAGTAGGAAACGGGTAACAAATTCTTCACATGGTATTAGAGCACAGGTTGTGAGCATAAGAGCTTAGAAGCAAAAAGGAAGATGAGTTTGAAATTTCTACAGAGCCAACAATTTGAAACCCCAGAGGCAACGTAGTTTGTGGGTAGGTTTAAGTTTTGAGGATAATTTGATTTCTCTAAGTTAGTCGATAGAGAAATTCAATCTCCAAATAGAAGCTTTCCAAAGGCAGAAGTGTGAAATGTATTTTTGCTTGTAGAGCATATCTTTAGCTAGGAAGAAAATATTTTGTAGAATTTGTTGGCAGAATAGCATCAGTGGGAGAGAGAGAGAGACACTTGAGGGAATTTCTTCCTCAGAGGACTTCCAGCCAAGAAGTCCGTTTTTCAAGTGTTAAGAAACAACAAAGAGGAGATGGTCTACTAACTCCAGCAAGGAGTGTGTAGGCTAGCATAGTACTACGTAGAGGAGAGAGGAGGTAGTTTGACAGTTCATTGGTAGAGATGGCAGCTAATGGGTTGCGAAATCAGGATCAGTTGGAGAGTGCATCCAACTATGTGATCTGGAAGAAAAAGATCTCATGCCTTCTGGATGAGCATGATCTCAAAAATTATATCAAAAGTGTGGTAGTTGTACCCATGGATCCAGATCCTCTCAAGAAGTACAAGGTAGATATGGAAAAGGCCAATAGGATGACCCTAGACAGGGTGAGGGATCATGTACCATGTCACATTACTGGCAAGGATACATCCTAGTAAATGTGGGAAGCTTTGGCTATGCTATACGAAGGATCTTCTGAGTAGTGGAAGATGTACTTGGAGCAGAAGATGAGATCCACGCAGACGCAAAAGGGGGAAGACATTGATCAGTTCCTTACGAAGCTTCAAGAGATTCGAGACTCGTTGGAAGCTATGGGGTCAACACCTCAGCCTATTGAGATGGTGAGGATGGCCCTAAACCAAGTGTTAGAAGAATGGAAAGTGTTTGTCTAGAGCAAAATTAGTCAGAGAGATATTGCCGGATTGGGAAGGAATGTGGGATGCTCTTTAGCAGGAAGAGATGAGCAGAGATTTAGTAAATTTCAAACTTGATAGCAACAGTAGCAGCAGTGGGACTAAGCCCAAGGAGGAGGATGAGAATGTAGCCCTTGCATCTAAGGGGTAGTAAGAGTAGTGGAAGAAGAAGAAAGACGTTTCGAATATCAAGTGCTTCTGGTGTGGCGAACTTGGTCACTACGCTACACAGTGTCCTCTTAAGAAGAAGGAAAAGGATGAGAACCATGATCTGCAGCCTGCATCTACACATATCAAAGAGGAGGAGTGATATAGAACTATAGCTCAGATGAAATGTAGATGGGCAATATCCTTGAGGAGTCCACCTCTTTGATCAATACCTTGCTACAAGAGCCTAGATCAGTAGTAGCAGGATGGACCAGTGTTAGTTGGTGCAGAGGAGTTTGAGAGTGATAGTTGCAGTGGCTAGAAGTGCCAGAGATTGAGCAACACAAATCTAGAGTTGGCAACGATGCAGTTAGCACATAATATTGTCAGTAGCAGTGAAAAGGCTTCAAAGGGTTAGTGTAGAGACTAGTAGTAGTCAAAACTCCAAAAATAGATGCATCATGTTGAGCACCTTAATGTTGGATTCTTTTTTGTTGCTGATGCAGTAGCAACAATAGTTGGAGAAGGTTGCAGTGCAGATGTAGTGTTGGTAGTGGTGGTGGCAGTGGCAACAGTAGCATAGATGCGTAATTTGAGAGGGAGTTACAATACAAATTCAGTGTTGGAAGTGGCAGGGTTAGCAATAGTACATATTTAGAATTTGCATAGTAATTGGTGGGAAACAATGTCAAACATCAACAATGCAGAGGGAGTTGTTTCAGAGTTAGAGTGATGCTTCAACAAGTTGCATTACTAGAGCACATACCTTGCTAAGAGGGAGTGTTGATTTCTAGTAGCATCGGATGTGCTCCAAGCCTCAATATTTTTAGGGAGGCTTAGACACATGTATTCCACAATAGTCAGAAATTGTTTTTGGAAATTCCACCCAGAGACAGTCTTATTAAAATAATTAATTATTTTTAATGGGTGCCTAAGTCTAAACTTAGGAAATTAAAATAATTAAAGGGTATTAATATAATTGTGCGCAAAAATTCTAGAAGAAGATAAGGATTGATCCATTAATTAGAATCTAATCTGGGCCATTAGTTCTCAACAAAAGGATTATAAGAGGAGGCTTGGTGGTAATTTGGAAAACATATCGAGTGGGAGATCAGAGATCGAATTTATGAAGAAAGTGGTGCAACAGTTACTAGTGAGATTCGAAGTGATTTCTTGCAATGAGGGGAAGGAATAGTTTTGGTTGGATATATCTCTTGATTCGGGAATATGCAGCAAATGAGGCAGAGAGAAATTTGGGAGAGGCAACGCAGAGGCTACGCTGGGCAGCGTAGGTTGACGTACAGGCAGCGTAGAGCCTTGAGGAGGTCCGTATTTTCGCTCGAGAGATTGACTTATGAAGCCCGAAGTTGGGGTGTGAAACTGGAAGGACAAAATAAAAGTCTTAGAGAGGAAAATCGATCAGCAGAAGTTCTGACGTTGGGCCTACACAGTGATTGTGTAGAGGAAGCATAGAGGCAACAAGGGAAAAACCATTTTGTGGTTGGATCAGTGGGGATCACCAGTGATAGTGTGAGGTATTTCTTACTAAGATTCTGTTAGTCACATTCTTTGTACTGGATAGCCAACAAGGCATCCAATGATTGTATTAAAAAAACTACTGCTTAATAATACAAACCCTCAACTGATGCACCTATTTTCCCACATTGGGTATTTTTGGGGACATTAGTCCAAAAATAATTATGTAGATGTGTGTGATGTTTATTTCTCTCTTGTGTTGTATTTAGTTTCCACAATTTTTATTGTGTAGGATGCAGTGCATTTAATTCGATATTTTTCGTAGCACACAAGAAGTAAATTGGTTAATCGAATTTAATAATTAGAAGAATTAACATTAGTCATTGCAGTAGATATTGGGTAACCAATTTTTCACACTATTTTCTTATTGTATTCTATGAGAACTTGCACATGTTATCATAGTGATTTGATGCCTGTTATGTCATGGTTAATAATCTGATTATGTTTTGTTTATAAGTATTGACTTGCAATGTACTCTAGTAATGTCTTGTTTAGGATTTGATAAGTATTTGATGGTTAATGACTGCATGGGCTAAAAATTTTTATTACAACTATTATGAGAGGGAATTAGACCTTATTAATGCTTCCTAGATAGGTTTCAGACTCCTATGTGTAGAAATTTCACCTGTAGAACAAACCGATATATGTAATGTACTAAAGCATAATACTTGTTCTACTTCTACAAAACATTAAGTGAAAGCATAATCGAATTCATGAGAAACATCAAGTAGAAACATGCATAACTAATCAAGAGAAATAATCACACATAACACAAGATATATCCAGGGGACAGCACCAACATAAAACCCCAACCATGTATTGTCAATCAAGTGTAAGTCCTAAAAAACATACAAAAAGAATTAGCTCAATAGCTATCCTGCTCTCTCTGTAATCAGAAGATCCTGATGATCTTCAATCAGAAGATGAAAATAATGGACTGCCTAGGCCTTAATATATAGGCCACAAGTCCTCCAATCTCATATAATAGATCTTCTCCATGAAAGGAATATTTACTATAAATATCCAAGCATCTGATAGTACACTGTCCCACATCTGATCTCAATTGGGTCTATAACAGAACTAACATGCAACAGTTATCCATGAGTGAATTCTCAGTTATCTAAAATAATAGTTGTCACATGCATGCAAGCATTAACAAACTATATTTTATTAATTTAACAACTTGTTAGATCTAACTAGACTTGACTCAGTTAACTGAGCTAACTAATTACAACTCATCCTTATCTTTTTAACTGATGGATAAATTCACCAATTAATAGATAAACTGTTGCATGTCCTCACTTAGACTTCAAGTTTGTTTTTCCTTAACTAATTAACTCATGGAGATTAATTAATTGATATTTTAAACTACTATTAAGACCAAATTCGTTTTTACTTCCTATAGATAGACCAGGAACTGCTATAAATAGAAAAGGACCCAAAATGCTATTTTTAGAACTTTCTATTTTTAGCAGTTTCACCTCTCACCCAAGGTGGCCAATGACCTCACCGGCCAAACTGCTATTTTTATACATGCTATTTTTAGGAGTTATTTTTATCACATTCTAAATTTAACATTTCTTGTTGCACATTTTTCAACACTCCCTCTCAACAAGAAAGGCTTCCTCTCAAGCCCGATCCTGTAACTCTAGAATGTTCTACATGCAACACATATACCCGGTCCACTTGCTCCAACAACACTTGGAACAAAAACACTCCCAACTGATCACTCTGTTGGGCTAGAACATACTCTAATGTTGAAGCTCTACCTGCTGCTGACAAGTGCTCCCTCTCTAACATCTACGCTACTAGAACATCTCCATGCATCTCACACCATTGCACACCTATCTATGCCACCTAGCACTGTGAAAAACACTTATGCCTCTCGCATTGTTGTAGCTTGCTAGCTATGCATTGTCCTAGGATTCCCTACACTGTCGCTCTCTCTACCGCTCTATTCGCATCTGTCTCTGCCTAATCAGTCAGTTCCTACTACTCCACATCGAGGCTCCTGTAGCAAGGTCTCATCCAAGAGGTTGGGTACCTCAAGGATCCTGCCCCTCCTCCTTGGGATGATTACTCTATATCGCCCCACCTCCTACCTGGAGGTATGGCTACATGTGATCCCTCAGCCCACTTGGCTCGAAGTTTCCTCCTACTGAAGGTCTCTGCATGAGTAGATGTCTCTACTCGATCTCCACTTAGCTTCCCTTGTTGTGGCTACTCCATGACCTCTTGAAGTTGTTGCACCAATCATGGCTCCTCCACAATCATCTGAGACTTCTTCTGGCTCTGCATGTTGAGAGGTAATATACCCTCCCTCTCAATCACCAAGTCTCCATCAGTTGCCTTGCTGCTAAAGGTTTTGCATGCATCTTGAACCTAAAGAGCATATAGGTTCTTGACCCGTGAACCAATCTGCTTCACCTGTCTAGTGATGATGTGTCTATGGAAAACCTTTCCCTTACTGAATGTTGGCATTATGGCACAGGTTTGGAGCTATGGCACAGGTGTTGTCCTTGATGGAAACCTTCTTTGGTAACAGATCTCAGTTCAGGCACTCAAAAAGTAGAAAAAGACATATACGCAGGTTCATCTAGACGAAGGCGCGTATACACGCAGGTTATACATTACAAAAGCGCATATATGTTGGTGATCATTCTTTTGGTCCATGGCGGTTAGATCTTGGAACTTGAACCTATGTTTTGGACCATGGCATCTCGTCAAATGTGTCGATCCCTAGTTTTGGGTTCATGGTATTGAAATGTTATGGTTTTGGACCATGATATTGGGGAAGGCCTAAGACTATAAAAGAGGAAGGAGATCTTGTGACAAATGACCATCTAAATAATTATTGAAGATCTGATAAAGTGCTAGAACTGGTGTATTGGATGGTGATGCAGATCTGGATCTGAAGGAAGGAGGAACCTTAGCGCAAAAGGAAGGATAAGGTCTATTCATGGGTCATAATCTTTAAACCTAAATGATAGCATCTCTGCATGATTTTGATCTGCTTGATGTGGCGCTTGTCTGATCTATAAAACTGATAATCTGGGTTAACTAGTGATTGAATATCTGGAAGAATGTGTTGTCCTTTATAGATCTATACGCAGGTTCAGTGAAGTGAAGGCGCGTATACACGCAGTTTAAGAGAAGTAAAGACGTGTATACGCAGGTTGTTCCATACGCAGAGGCGTATGCACGCAAGTTGCAGACTGTTGAAATTGCGTATATGATTTAAGTTGTGATCTAGCTGTTTCTGCTTATTACTGCTGTGTTCTGGGTTCTGCTGTGTGATTTCTGGTAATGTGTTTGGGTACAGCTGGCAGAGAAGTATCTAGTTGATTACAGATCTAGTTGGTGAAAAGGAGTTTGTTTGATGAAGAATTTCTTGTTGATTGTTTGATGTTCATGGATCCAGTCTGAAAATTGATGAAACGTGGTCCCTGGAAGAAAGAGAAGGTTGTAGCCTTCTGTAGGTCAGCACCTACGTATTAGTATCTTGGCTAGTACAAGAGCTAAAGGGGGTTGTAGCTCCCTTCCAGGAGAAGCTAGAAAACGAGAGAGAGTTGTAGCTTCTGCAGGTTGCAGCCTGCGTACTAGTAAAGGACTGCACCAGTACATTGTAAACAGAAGTTTCTAATTAAAGAAAGATAGAGACGAATTGCAGCAGGTGGTTTTCACCCACATTAGGTTTCCACCTTATATCTGGTGTTCTTATGTATGATTGTCTTTCTGCTCTGTTTTTACTGTCCCTGGTTACTGGTTATTTGATTATGCATCTCAGATTAACAACCATCATCTGAAATTTTAAGTAAATTAAAATTTTGCTCTGTATACGCGGTTTTACTTCTAAATAGTTGCGTATATACGCGGGTTGAATCAACTGAAGTAGCGTATTCAATTTGGTTTTTGAAAAAGGATTATTTGACTCGATAATACTGATTCACCCCCGCTCTCAGTATTATTTCCAACAATTGGTATTAGAGCAGGTCCTTCTGAAGAAGCTTGATCGCTTGAAGGAAGATCTTTCATCATGAGCAACTACGAAAGGGAAGCATCTATCAGGCCACCGATTTTTGATGGGACAGACTTCAATTATTGGAAGGTAAGAGTTACTGCATATCTTCAATCTCTTGGTACGGATGTTTGGGATATCATAGAGACAGACTACACTTTTCCTTCAGCTACTCCTACAGATGCGGCCGAAAAGAAGAAATATGGAACAAATGCTAAAGCAATCAATACTTTGCTGGGATGCTTATCTCAAACAGAGTTTGTGAAGGTTATGCAATATAAATCAGCAAAAAATATGGGACAAGATTGTCTTGAACTACGAAGGAGATGAACAGGTAAAGCGTGCTAAACTTCAAACTCTCAGGATTCAGTATGAGAATCTTAGGATGTATAATGATGAAAGTGTGGCTAACTACTTTCTTCGGGTAGATGAGATTTTTAATTGCATGAAAAATTTGGGTGAAGAAATAAAAGAGGCTATTGTGGTTGAAAAGGTTCTAAGGTCATTGTCCCCCAAGTTTGAATCTAAAGTATTTGCAATTGAAGAAAAGGAAAATCTACGAATTCTTACTATGTCTCAGCTACATGGAATTCTAACTGCTTATGAAATGAGAAAGGGAGGTCCATCAGATAGAAGAGAAGCTGATTTCAAGGCGTCAGGTAAAGGAGATTATTATGAAGCAAGTCACGTACCAGAAGAAGAAGAAGAAGAATCAAATTTTGTCAGAAATCTTCAAAGGGGTTCTGGAAGGTTCAGAGGTAAGTTACCTTTTAAATTCTTTTCTTGTGGAAGAGTAGGTCATTATGCTGCAAAATGTCCTTATAAGGATAAATGAAAGGAACCTGCTAGATGGAACAAGAAACAGGGTGCAAATAAGAAAAGCTACTACACTCATGCAGATAGTGATGGTCTATCAAACAGTGATGAAGATGAACAAGGTAATGAATATAAACTGTTAATGGCATTTGAAGATGATGATTATATGGATGCTATAGATGTGGATAACCTTTTTGATGAAATTACTAGACTCAAGAGATGTATAGAAGAAAAGAATATGATCATTGATACTCTACAATTTCAAATTGATGAAAAGGAAAAACATTTGAAAAGTTAGAAGGTGAAATTGTTGCTCTTAGAAAAGAGATTGAGAAAACAAAAGCTATTAATCTTAAGTTTGTCAAAGGATCTGAAACTCTGGATGATATTATCAATGTACAGCATTCCCCTCTAAACAAGACAGGTCTAGGCTATAATGGAGAAACTTCTCAAGCATCCACTTCAAAAAGTTATCTTGATGCAGCGAAAAGGAGTGAGCAAAAGCACAATGGAGACTATGAGGTAAAGCAGGGACAAATTGCAAACAAAGGCTATCAGGGGAAATCTGTTTTAAGAGTGAACAAAGTCTACAACCAGCCATAGGTAAAGTCTTCTCAATTTGGTTCAAGAATGAATAACAATAGAGATTACAATCACTTGGCCGGTAGATTTGATAACTGCAGAAGCTTCTTCAATGGACAATGTTTTTCTTGTCATAACTTTGGTCACAAGGCAGCTCAATGTGTTGCATATAAAACAATCATGACTAGAGAAGCTAAAAAAAAAAGAAGTATGACCGGGATTACAAAAAGGACCTATAACAACTTTTCAGCTCTTAAAAATGAAGTTGAATGTTCTATTTCCAATAACTTTGGTCATGAAGATTCTGAATGCAGGAGCAGGTTTATGCAGAAAAAGGAACAAGCCTCAAGCACCAAAACATGGAGAATAAAGAAACCACAAACAGAAAGATGTGGGATAGAATTTTATGTAGAGGGACAAGAAAATCTATGGTACATTGACAGTGGATGTTCGAAGCATATGACAGGTGATAGAGAAAAACTTGAGTCTTACTCTGC
>APFE031266982.1:0-21928 GCA_000404065.3 Pinus taeda | reverse complement strand
TATCCTGCTCTCTCTGTAATCAGAAGATCTTGATGATCTTCAATCAGAAGATGAAAATCATGGACTACTTAGGCCTCAATATATAGGCCACAAGTCCTCCAATCTCCTATAATAGATCCTTCTCCATTCAATGAATACTTACTATAAATATCCAAGCATCTGATAGTACACTATCCCACATCTGATCTCAACTGGGTCTCTGACAGAACTGACATGCAATAGTTATCCATAAGTGAATTTTCAGTTATCTAAAATAATAGTTGTCACATGCATGCAAGCATTAACAAACTATATTTTATTAATTTAACTACTTGTTAAATTTAACTAGACTTGACTTAGTTAACTGAGCTAACTAATTACAACTCATCCTTGTCTCTTTAACTGATGGATAAATTCACCAATTAATAGATAAAATGTTGCATGTCCTCACATAGAATTCAAGTTTGTTTTTACTTAACTAATTAACTCATGGAGATTAATTAATTAATATTTTAAACTACTATTAAGACCAAATTCGTTTTGGTGTGCAACTAATGACAACGAAGAACGGTCGTACATTCATGGCAGCTAGAGTTCAGGTCTCTCTTGTCACGACAGGCCTGCAGAGTTTGCAGTAAAATCTTCCTTCACTTTCAGTCACAAGACAAACTACAAAGGACAAGAAGGGAAGCGAATCATGAGAAAGCCTCAGGGGGAGGGCGCAAAGCCTCCCCAAATGATACCGAACAGGTTACAATGTAGGAGGATGCCCACAAACAAATAGTCCACAAGGATACAGAAGAAGGTCAAGTCTCTCAAGGAGACAAAGAAACAGTCAAGGAGGTTCCCAAAGCGACTTCCGCCACATGCAAGCCAGTTGCAGCCACGAGACCAAAGATCGAGCTACCCAGCTGTAGGATCAACGCACAGATCCAATATATGAAGGATCATGCTCTGATAAGGAAGTTTATTGGTTTTTGGCCCACCGAGAAGGCGCTGCAAGGATGGATTGCAGCCAAATGGAAGCCGAAAGGCCATATAACCCTGTAGCTAAGTCCCAAGGGATTCTTCACAACAATTTTCAACTATCTAGAGGATAGAAATAGAATCATTGATGGAGGGCCGTATTTCTTCAACGCTGCTGGTGTGTATTTCAGAGAATGGGTTGAGAGATTTAACCCGGATAAAGAAGATCTCAGTTGGGCACCGGTCTGGATCCGCCTCTACTCCCTCCCTATGGAGTACTAGGATGAGACTTCATTACAAGATATAGGCAATGGTCTTGGTGAGCTCGTCAAAGTAGCAGAGGAGACCAAGCATAGAAGATACACCTCATATGCGTGTATATGTGTTTATATGCACCTTAACAATGCCTTTCCGGATGCAGTAAGTCTCTTTCATGACGATTTTGAGTGGATCCAATCTATTAATTATGAACATGTTCCTTTCCGCTGTAGGAAATGTCATGCTCTTGGCAACCTATTTCAAGATTTCCCATCTAACCTGAAAGCCTCAGCCCCTCCTCCTTCCAGAAAATCAGATGTTGAAGGATTTACCAAAGTCTCCCATCGCAGAAAGAATCTCAGAAAATCTGGATCTAATCATAAAACCTCTGCTGATAACCCTCCTAGACTGAGTAACAGGAACAGCTTCGTGACTCTAGCTCAGCCAGATCTGGACAATCTTGAAACCCCTACTCTCTCCAAGGAGCAACCCAAGTCAAAAGATCACTCAGCCTCCACCAACATAGACATTCCCCAGAAATCAAAGCTATTCATCAACCTCAGCTCTCCTTCTCCTAGCGACATTCCCACCTAGATCTCTCATAGTATGGAGGTGGATAATGAAGAGAATGCGTTGAAGGATGCCAAAGGAAATATCAAAGAAAGAAATTAAACCAAGAAATAGGAACCAGAAAGCATAGATTTAGGAGACCTGGATATTCTAGGCCTAGAGCAAGCCTGTAAAACAAAAAGTTATGACAAAATTCCAGAAATATAGTTGGACAATCTAGAAATAATTCTGTCAAGAGCACAGAGATAGTGATCCCTTGGAATACAACCTAGAATCCAATGGGATGGAAAGATCCTCATTAAAGATAATAAGAAGCAAAGAAGGAAGACTGATCTCCAACGAACCATTCGCATTGGGGAAATGCTAGTGGAATCGGGAAGATACTCCAAGCTCATGAAGTACTATACCACCCTCTCTAATGTATCATCATGAAGCTCATCTCATGGAACATTAGAGGGCTAATAGCCCTGGGAAGTACAAATTCATAAAAAGCATGATTCAGCAAGAAAAACCAAGCATCTTCTTCATTCAAGAAACCAAGTGTAACTCAGCAACTCTGGAAAAAACAATGGCCAAAGATTGGCTAGGTTTTAATGTAATTCCAGTGGATGCATTAGGTGCATCAGGAGGTCTTATAATCATTTGGAATGCACAGAAAATCACCCTCTCCAACATGCACATGAACAAGCACTTCATTCAGGCTTCGTTCCATATAGCAGGGACCAACATCCATGGACACTTAACAAATGTTTACTTTCCTCAGGAAGCTATTCAGAAGATGCAAACACTGAATACTTTCTCAATACTCAGCTCTGAAAGAACCCACCCTCTCTGGATCATGGGTGGGGACTTTAACATGATCACCAAATTGGAGGAAAAAAGGGGAGGCAGAAGCAAACTAGACAAGGAAAGCTATCATCTAAAGGACTTCATTCAGAACAACTGGCTCATTGATCTAAAGCCATTGATAGTCTAAGCTGGAGTTATATTCAAAAAAATTTAACTGCCTTTAGTTTTTCCCCACCATGGGTTAGATGGGTTATAAGTCTCATTTCTTCCACCTTCTTTTCCATCCTTATCAATGGAATTCCTTTCTCCCCCTTTCATCCTTCTAGAGGTATTCGTTAAGGAGATCCCTTATCTCCCTTTTTGTTTGTCATCGTGGTGGAAGGTATAGGTAGAAGTATCAGGGATGCTCTTCACTCACAGCAACTTTGAGGCCTTTCCTTTCCCAACTCCCCTCCCTTCACCTATCAGCAATTTGTGGAAGATAACATGCTTTATGGGCATCCTTCAGTCCAAGAAGCTCGTAAGTTAAAATATATGTTAAATACTTTTTCAGCCGCCTCTGGAGCTTCCATAAACCAAGCCAAATCCCAAATTTTCTTCTTTCACACCCCTGTAGTTACACAAGCCTCCATTTCTCCAATCCTGGGTTTCCATAAAGTTGTTCTTCCATCCAACTACCTAGGAGCTCCCCTGACTGATGTTGCCCTAAAGCACTCTTCTTGGAATCTTCTCCTTGAAAAATTAGAAGCACGCCTCTCTTCTTGGACCCATAGATCCCTCAACTTGCCTAGTCGACTAGTCTTAATCAAATCAGTCCTTCAGTCTATGTCGTTGTATCTCTTTTCAATCATGGCGACACCAAAATGGGTTCTCAAAGAAATAAAAAAGCTTCAACGAACCTTCCTTTGGGGTAACTCAGGACAGAAATGCAAATGGGCTCTACCTTAAATGGGAAAAAGTATGTTTACCCAAGCACTTTGGCAGGACTGGGCTTCGAGATCCTCACCACAGCAATGTTGTGATGGGAGCACGCACCTAGTGGAACTGGCTCACTGCACCATACACCCCTTGGGCCACTCTATGGACAGCCAAATATGCCAATAACAAACCTGTTGAGGATCTTATCAGATTCACTGATATAGGCCCGGGTTCATTAGTCTGGAATGCAACAAAGCAACATAAAAATCTAATTCAGCGGCATAACTTCTGGGAGGTCAAGAATGGCACTTTTGCAAGATTCTGGGAAGATTCCCAGTAGCAACAACATAGACTAAAATATTTGATTAATCCTCACCAAATTCCTAATTGGGAAGCTCTTCAGATCAATAAGATCAATCAATATTGGAAGCCTACCTTATCGCATGGCTTCAGGCAATGGGTTAATCCTAATCACATTATTAGGAATGGCCTGGAGGTCGACCAGTAGATCCTCGGAACGGAACTCTCCAATCGCAACATACGGTATTCAGAAAAGAAGGATGTACTCAGATGGGGATATGAGGATAGGGGAATTTTCACAACACATGAAGCCTACAACATAATTATAAAAGAAGTTGCAATCAAAGATCCACTTTATACTGCTATCTGGGCTCCCAACTTATGGCCGAAGGTTTCTACCTTTCTTTGGCTACTTTGTCAGAACAAAATCCTTACCTAGGATAATCTACAGAAGAGAAACTGTCATGGACCTTCCATCTTCCCCAGTTGTAATCAGGAAGAAGAAACTATCTTGCATCTCATGGACACTTTCCCTCTGGCTCATAAGCTCTGGGAAAAAGTCAGTTTTCGATGCTAAAGGGAGAGCCGAATCAAGGAAAACATCCCCACCATTGTTCACAATTGGGTAAGTAATCCTTATAAGAGCAAGGTTCTTAACTCCTTATGGAAGCTTATCCCTGGCCTTCTCATGTGGACTATATGGAAGGAGAGGAACAAACGCATCTTCAAGAATCAGTCAACGCCTATGGAAATCATCTGGAACAATGTATGTCAAAACCTCAAGGAAACTCTTCTACTCAAAACTTGGCATGACAACAACCTTCCCTCACTGCCACAGGAAAAGACCATTTGGGGCAACTAGAATCTACAATGGAATCAAGAGTTGAAAATATCTGCTAAAACGGCAGCAAAAAGCACAATATCAGACAAGTGGATTCCTCCTTCTCAGAATGTGTTCCAACTGAAATTTGATGGAGCCTCAAAAGGCAATCCTGGTAAAGCCGGGTTTGGAGGAATTTTCAAAGATCATAAAGGAGTCACCCTGCTAACCTTTCTAGGATCGAAAGGATGGGACTCTAATAACTCAGCAGAGCTTGAAGGGCTATGGCAAGGGCTCCTTTTAGCTCACTCACATGGTTTTTTCCCTCTCATCATCAAAGGTGACTCTCAAATATTAATTAATATGATGAACAAAATTATTCAAGGAACTCCCTCAAACAAAATTGGCAACAGTTGGAGACTAGCAGAAAGACTAGAACTTGTTGAAGATTGGCTCAAAGCCCACAGAGTAGTGAATTTCAAACATAATCGTAGGGAAGGAAATAAGGTAGTTGTACTTCTTGCCAACATAGGGGTGGAGCGTAACGCTACTCTAAACGCTAATGCGTTATCTGCTATCACCACTGATGCACAGATGAAGGAATTCAATGAAATAGTTGAGAAAGAGAAGACTCAAGAAGTAGGAGGCCACCCGGATGCGGGTGACACGTTCATGCATTAATGTTAACACTGAAGAATGGCGGTGACGGGACGGGCCACTTGTCTGATGGTGCCCCTCCGCATATCACCCTGAAACGCCTTCATTACTATTTGCAAGTTGCATTCAATATAGGTCTGGATCAATAAAAAGCTATTCATTGTTGGGTTATGGAGACACCTCATTTCAATCCTTCACCGTCTCCCCTGCTCTACAGCATCTATCCGCCTCAGCCCTTTGAGCCCAGCGTTTGCATTGCAAATGGTCG
The DNA here is from genome assembly GCA_000404065.3 of Pinus taeda. NCBI lineage: Eukaryota > Viridiplantae > Streptophyta > Pinopsida > Pinales > Pinaceae > Pinus > Pinus taeda. The sequence goes on along the minus strand of APFE031266982.1, from coordinate 16,403 downwards.
TCACTTCTGGATTGTTTATTGTGCGGATTTTGATAATGCTTTCATCATTCGCATTCAACTCTCTGCTTTCTAATCTCTGCCCAGTTCAGCCCTGTTTCGCCTCTTATTCCCACTGCTAGTGTATCCTCTGGTCTCTGCTCTCTTTGAGTGCCTAGCCAGCAAATTCAATATGGTAAGGCACCGTATGTGAAGATGTAGGGGAGGAACCAGGGAAGGAATCTCTCATCCTTCGGTGGAGCGCTCCACCTCCTCTCCTTCCCCTGAATTGCATCATCCTCAATCTTTTGGGGAGGGTAGACATCCTAATACAAGGCGTGGGAGAGGTCAGGCTCATTCTTCAGGTGTTGTTTTGGATGACGTTGTTGTCCATTCTGACAATTCTCCTTCGCCCCTTCAACCCACTCCTCACTCTGCCCATTTCAGGTTTTGTAGCTCCCTGAACAGACCCTTCATTACCGCTTCTATCTCCATCTTCTTCTCTAAAGAAATCGCTCAATCAGCCTCTCAGGTTGACAACTCCAACTTGCCGCAGGAGAGTGCACTCACATGCAACAACTGCAGGGATTCTGGTAAAAATGTGATGGTTGACAGTCTCTTCATCTCGCTTGGACCGAAATTTGGTGGCATTTAGCATGGTGAAGGGGGTAGCTCTGCTACCACATGCCCCTCTGGTGGTTCGTGTCATGATGGTTCAGCTATGCAGGATGCTTCTGGCGATGGGGGAGAGCCTCACGACGGTGGTGGAGAGCCACACGACAAAGCCTCCATAGACGTGGCGAATGAGTGGGCTTGCCCAATCATCGAGGAACCCATCCCAAATGACTTCAACTAAGATGATGTGGCTTCCAGGTAGCAGGAGGTGGCAGACAGAGATTCGGCAGAGGCTGCCTGGGGTTAGAACTTGGCCGGCTATGGCTACCTTGGTGTCTTCTATCTGTTTTTTTTTTTTTGGATTTTGATAATCTTTGTGTGGAAGCTGGAACCTTTTCTGGACTAAATGTCAGGGTATCATCTTACTATCTTTTTGTTGGGTCTGGTCTCAAAATTGCTACCATTTTTGGAGGTTATGCTCTCACTGGACTGGTTTCCCCAATGTTGGGGTAGATCAGATTTTGTTGATACTATGATAAACATGGTCGAGGCTTTGTCCTCTTTGTATCTTTTCTGTACATATTAATAGACTACTTTACTTAGAAAAAAAAAGACCAAATTTGTTTTTACTTCCTATAGATAGACTAGGGATTGTTATAAATAGGAAGGGACCCATAAATGCTATTCTTAGAACTTTCTATTTTTAGCAGTTTCACCTCTCACCCAAGGTGGCCAATGACCTCACTGGCCAAACTACTATTTTTAGACATTCTATTTTTAGGAGTCCTATTTTTAGCACATTCTAAATTTAACATTTTTTGTTGCACATTTTTCAAAACCTATGTTCATATATGCTTTCATTACCTGTATATTACATGTTCATCACATGTTTGATGAAATTACTGTCATGGTTAGTCCTATTTAGGTCAAGCATTTGATTAATTTTGGTATGTATGGAATTTTCTTCAAGTATTTTATCATTTTGGAACGTTTCAGGAAGTTCTAGGGAGTTGTATGGAGGTTGACGTGGAATTGTGGCTCAGATCTTAGGACCATAGGCATTTAATTGAGTATTTGAGGTCACAATTTTACCCTTGTAGGTTTGTGCATGTGGTTGGGGTGTTAAGTCACTGAAAAAGCTATCTAGCTCAAGGTTGGGTCACCTGGGGTGGTACTTTTTCCCCTGAGTGTCATGTAAGCCCTTTGGGATGTCAGTTTGTAGTGAGTAAGTTCCAGTTATTGGCCCACTTCCATAACTGAAGCTTGGAGGCTAAGTCATGTCATATGAACTCTTCCTCTCATTTTACCTCGACATACTAGTGAAATACGGTAAATTTGGGGTGGGTGGTTACAAATTGGTATCAAATCTCCTAGATTCAACACTAGGACTAGTGGGCGAAATGTATTTGTCATGCATGCATGCCAGTGTCTCTATTGTATGCATGCATTGTCATGGTTATGGTTGTCATGCATGAGGTCATTATATGTTGTTAGTGTTCTCATGCGTGATGTTTATATATTGATATGATTCTTTATATACATGTATCGTGCATATCTTGATTGATCTTGTAGATGAGAAAGCCTCCCTTGAACTTCTTTCAGGTATGTTTGATTGTGTTTATATTTGGTTTATTTGACATGGTATGTTTGCAAGAAGAAGAGGATCAAAGATGACAAGTAAAATGGTGGATTACAGTTCATGTGACACTCTTTATAGGTAAAATGAGCAACACATAGATGAGTATTCTCCTGACACAACAGACACCTTGAGAATTCTAAAGGCATAAATCAGAAGTTGCAAGGAAGATAACGATAGGATCATTCTATCATAGGAAAGGATTTCCAAGGCATAGGAAAATCAAGCAGAGGTCAATGCAATTATCCTTCAGAGTTTGTCAGATTTGCAGTGACAGGGAAAACCACAAATAAATTATGGACAAGATGATAGGACTAATGGGGCATATGGTAGCAGGCATATGGTAGCAGGCATATGGTGGGCACATACCCGACATGGATGACATAGTTAGAGATGGAAAGTTCTTGGATACACCTATAGGCGAGGTAGTGGATATGGGTTCTCTCTAGTTCTGGTTTATATGTGTATCATTGTAGTCATCCCTATCATCCTTATAGGAGTAGTGAGAAGGGATACTTGTTGAATGAATTCAAGAAAGCTAAGCCACCAACAGTCAATGGAAAGTTGAAGAAGTTGTAAGGAGTAGAGGCATGGTTTCTTGGGATGAAGAAGTTCTTTGAGCTGCATGACTACACAAAGAACATGAAGGCCAATATAGTTATTTTTAGCCTCAAAGGGAAAGCAAACATCTAGTGGGAATATTTGAAGCGTGTCAAAGATATCAAAACTGAGGAGTTGAGTTGACATTAATTCAAGAGACTCTTCAGGAAGAAATACTAGTTAGAGAGGTACTATGATGGAAAGGCCAAGGATTTCTATGATCTAAAGATGGGATCTATGAGAGGCGAGGAGTACATGGCTCAGTTCCTAGATTTGTTGAGGTATGTGTTGTATCTTAAGGATGAAAATATAAAATTTCATATATTTATCATTGGATTGCAATTAGCATTTAAGGATATTATTAAGTATGATGAGCCCTAGTTTCTGGAAGAAGTCATTGGGAAGTTGAACCAATATTATGAGCAATCAAAGCTTAAGACCGAGTCCATCCGTGGTTGGAAAGGGAATGACAATAATAAGGGGAAGTGGCCCCCAAATAAGGGAAGACCTCAGGATGTAGGTGAGAAGGAAAATGTTGTGCTTTACAATAAGTTTAATGTAGTTGAGAAGGGACATGGGTTGCAACCTAGAGAGCAACATAGTAAAGGTATTCGGCCTTTGCAGTGTTGGATATGTGGCAAGGATCATCGCAAGTACAATTGTATGTCGTATCAATGTGGAAAAAATAAGATCTATAGTGCTCAAGAGGTGTAGACAGTTGGGGATGTGGGCTAGAGCATTCCTCATATTTATGCAACATTTGATAACATGTAGGAAAATCACTAGGCATCCATCATTGAGATGGAAGGTAAGATTTGTGATTGAGTTGTTTCTATTTTGATTGACCATGAATCTAATTATAATTATGTTAACCCTAACCTGGTGCATAAGTGTGGTTTGAGAAAATAAGTGCATGAAAAGTCTTGGTTGGTGAAATTGGATACATGTACTGATAAAGGAGTTCATCATTGGGTAAGATCTTGTGTATTTGAGATGAGTGGTGTTAGTGTCAGTATTTTCATACTTCCATCAGGGATCAACATGGGATCTTACTATGTTTGTTTTTTTTTTTTTTTTTTAGATTTTTTTCACATGATATTCATCACAAAACATTCCATAAGTATGTTTATCAGGAGCAACTCGGAAAGAGCTTTCCAATGGTATATCATACTCCAAAAAAGGATCCCGGATCAAAAGATATGACCAAATGAATGGTTGACCCAAAGCCCGACCTCTCATGTAGTAGTTTAGGTATTGAATGATTCAGAGGAAGCTAGGAGATGTCAGTAGCTGGACTGTGATAGAGAAGGAGGGAACATAACATTTGAGGTCTATTGTCATGCTACTAATCTTCATCTCAACATATGGCAAGCTTGTTTCTCTGCTTTGATTGAAAGAGATATCCTGTGCAAAGAGCACTGTACAGTGTTGACAAGGATATTGCTGGTGAAAAGTTTATAGTTGTTGGTCTCAAGGTCCCTGATGTACCAACAGGGGTGACAAAGATTGCTAATATGGAGATAGTTTTCTTTCCAAAATTTATTTCTCGATAGTTTTCTTTCCAAAATTTATTTCTCTCTCATCATATTCCCTTCAAAGGAATAACTTTACTCTGTCTTTGTGTTCTAATTAAATTGGGGGAACAAAGATGTTTCAACTAGAATGATCAATGATATATGCGACAAGTTGTTATTACATCCAAGGATCTCTGGTTTTGCAAGCACTATGGAATTGATCCAAAAAGGTTGCTAGGGTTACATTTTTCATGACCAACAAGTTGTTCTTCAATGTTCAAGCAATATATAGAGTTTACTTTTGGTAGTATTGATACTATTTTGACAAAAGACCTATTGGGGAAGCATTGATTACTCTAGTTGTGAATAAATTGTTCTCGGAGGGCCAAGCTTCTTATCATATTTAGCACTTTAAAATCTTTCAGTTGGCATTTCATCTAGTGATCAATAATGGGTTGTGAACTAAATTCTAAGAGAATTTCATAAATGGATGTTGTCACCTCATTCAACTCCAAACCCATTGAGGGTAATTGTAATGGTGTTGGTGCTCACACTAACTACTGTACTAAAATCGATAAGGGAAGAAGGCAGAATTAAAGTGACAAAACTTGACTGTTACTATAGATGTTGGAAGAATTTAAGGTTTGGCAGTTGGTGTTCACAAATTTTCAATTGTTATTCTTCACATGGTTATTGCTCTTGCAGTTGGTCCATGGATATTTTATTTGGAGGAAACTACTAGCATTTGTATTGGCTTCTGAGTTTCTACTTGCAATTGGAATTGTGGTAGTGAACAAGTAATTCCACCTTTCAAGAAATACTTACAAGCTTAGATTCAAAGGATGGGACCACTATTATACAATGAATAAAAAAATTGAAACTCCAAATCATACGTGATGTATTTATAGAGAGACAATGATTATTACTTCATAGGTGGCTGTCGTGACCTATGTCTACTTGCTGGAAAATATCAGTTCTACAATATCTGCACCAAAACTTTTGGATTGTCTGTGCACAATAGAGTTCCAAGGTGATTCCTTTACAGCATGGCATTTGGTTCTAAGTGCACTGTGGTACTAGCAGATTCTTTAAGCTTATCTTCTTTATCCCTTGTTCTTCCAAGTACACATGCAGTCCCATTTTTAGCATCAACATTGTCGCATTCTCCAAATTCCACCGAGAAAGTATTTCCAAACAATATTGAGAATGACAACTGGGTTGATGTTATGAAAGCTTCATATCGTGCATTGGCTAGTCAATTTAACCATGTTGAACTTGATCTGGACATGGCAGATGTAGCTTATAGATCATGGATGGTGAATCATCCTTCATCCTTGAGTATGCTTGAGTAGATGATGGATGTAGAGTACTATTTTTATGATTATGAAATAACATGCTCATTCTGTATTAATGGAAAATTCACAAATGGCCAGCGAGTTGTGTATAATGCAGTTCTTGGTGCACTCAATGTTGTTATTTCCAAATGTTTATTCATGAGGGTGAGATATTATCAGAGGTTAAAGAATGAATCAAGAAAAATTGTAGGTCCCAGAATTTGCTAAGTGGAAGCTTGTGTTCCTTTCCTTGGGTCTTCCTGAGTACCTTTAAGATATGGAAATTGTATACCATAGTTTTTAGAGACAATATTTTTATGGTGCTTGGGAGTAGTACCTTGGGTTGGAGCATTCTGACAATACATCGAAAAGAATTCACCAAGTCAGCCAGAACTGCCATTCACTTGAGAGGTCTATGAAGATATACAATTGAAAAGCAGGGATTGCTTGTCCTGTAGCAATTCTTTTCTTTGATGGTCCAATGAGGTTTACAACTAGGAAGACTAGTGCATTTATGAAAATTATGAGAGTAATGGAAGTAGATTATGATCGCTATGACTCAATATACTGGCCACATTTTAATGCAAATTTAAAAAAAAAGGGCTCGACTATTCAGTGGTATTCACTAAAATTGTATCACCCGTAAAAGGTAGTTTGATATCTTTAAATTCTTCTAGGCTCATTTTGAGTCAAAAAGACTACATTCTGATGGCAGACAGGCATATTTCTACTTCAAATGCTTCTGAAAGAGAAGTGATACATGATCTTTTCTTGCTTTATGAAAAGAAAAAAGAAAATGAATGGTGACGTTGACATTGCAGATGTTCTCAACCACTTACATGATCAGCAAAGATGTAATCCATATTTGGGTCAGAAGCCAGACTTTATTTATGATTGACGAAGTTCACCACTTGACAATTTCTCAAATCACTTTGTTAAAATATATATGTGGTAATGTTCATGAGGACTACATTTTTGCTAGGGACATGGCCCAAACAATCACAAGAGGGACCCAACTGTTGCTGGACGTACTAAACAAAAAGAGTGCTATGAACTACAAAAAAAGTTTTTCAAATAGTTACAAAATCAGTAGGAAGATCTTCAGTTCTATTTCCTATGGAAACAAGAACAACAGGCTGATTGACTAACTCCTAAATTTGTGCAGGCAAGTGCAAGGTGGTAGTCAAAGGGCAGATTTTGTGGAATTCCACCTTTAAAGGAACCATATCTTGACCAGAATTCACTAATATTGGTTTTCAAAACAACTCTATTTTCCATAGTTCACGAGAGTTTTAGTGAATATTGTTTAGTTTTAATATTGTTTTATAGTTTTAATATTGTTTTATGATAAGATTTTGTTATTATTTGTATTTTTTATTTTATTTTTTATTTCCTATGTTGAGGAAATAAAAATAGATTTGTAATTTAGTATATATAGGACTTTTTTTTAAAAGATAGAGGTTCGATTTTGGTAGTAGAGAGGTTGTTTGGCATTGTGTAAATTTTTCCTGAATATCATTTTAATAAAGCAGTTTTCTACCCTTTGGACCTGGGATTCACCACGGTGCTTAAATGTCCAATATGTTTTTCTCATAAGTTCATTTACACATTTAGTTTTTCTTCTTTGTTTCAGCATTATGTAAGAGATATGTTAGGAATTCATCCGTAATGATGCTCCTTTCATGATGATTTTGTTGTTAGTTGTAATGGTTGTCTTAGCAGAATTCATCCTTTGCTAGATGCTCTGTTGAGCAACCTCGTGATTCTCTTTCATCTAAAGTTGTTGTTGCTGATCCATCCTTTATTTGATGCCTGCAAGGCAGTGGGTTTTCTCCCCTATTCTTCTCACATTCATAATCTTTATCTGGCTGAACATGGCACTCAATTTGCCCCAAGTTTGCTGGCAGAAACTGACATTGACTCCATAGTCCAATCATCCTTTCTCTTGTTGTTTCAATCCAAAACCTTTCAAACAAATCCCCGCACTCCATAACTAGCCTAAAATTTCATTTATTGCAGCCACTGTGTTGGCAAAGAGAGAGCCCTCTCTGGTTTGGCAGGGCTAGATGCCAGACCTAAAGCTTGGTCTATGGTTACCTCAGAGTCACCTTTTTCTTAGCCTTGAGGTTAATTATGAGTGATAACATATTGGTGCCATTGTCGGGGACGAGGTGACAGATCTTCTCTGGGAAAGATCATTCAAGTTGCAGATCTGGTTTCTGATGGTGGACAGCAAATAGACACACATGAAGGCTGAAATCATCTACCTAAAAACTTCATTGTTCAAGATCCGAAGCTTCAAAGTTCAAAGCGACTTCAATCCCAAAGAATCTAGATTTTAGAACGTTGAATGGTAATCATTGATGACAGGGTATGTGACAAATCCTGTGTGTTGTGACGCTTACAAATAAGTTAGATATCAGTTAGTAGATATTGAAATAGATGAAGTATTTTTCATTGTCGTGCTTCAATGTTTGAAATCTCCGAAGTTTCCTCCTAAAGCTAAAACTAGTTTCTTTGAGTTAGTTGTTGAAAAATTTGAGAAGGAGATTTAGTATTTAGATGATCAAATCCAATCATATGAATTTCGAGATCCCAAAAAGTTCTTGGAAACTCTCCTTCCCTCAAAACCAGAAACAATATGGCTTCCCATGGATGTTTGCATCGATAGTTTACAGTTGGAGGTTTGCGTTGAGGAGTTAGGGCAGAAAACAGAGTTCGGTTTCTTTGATCCTATTTTCGCATATATGGAGTAATTTTTCAATTTTAATGATAAGTAAGATTGTCTTTCACACAACCAAATTCAATTTGTGCATGGATGGTTGTCAGTATTTACATTTGCATCCTGGTTCAAGCACTTCCAATCAACATCCTTGTCATAGTTACTTGATTGGTTGGTTTGGCATTACACATTACTTGATTTTTATCAATTTTGCATCAGAGTAGGGTAGATTTGTGTATAAATAAGCTACGCAAGGCAACATTTCAGTTTCCAATATTTATTTATATACAGGTTACAGCATGTGTGTTTTTATTGGTTAGTATAAGTTGTTTTGAGTTTTCAGTTGTTTGACCGTATTGCCCAATGGATGAGGCACTAATCTATATGTTCCCAGAGATTTGTGTTCTTGGCACCTCCAAGAAGCTATCATCCCCATTGGAGCCAATGTTAGTGTCAGCCTTTTCATACTTCCATCAAGGATCAACATGGGCTCTTACTATGTTTGGTTTTTTTTATATGTTTTGTACATGATATTGAACACAAAACATGTCATAAGTATGTTTATAAGGAGTAGCTCGGAAAGAGATTTCCAACGGTATATCAAACTCCAAAAAATGACTCCCGGATCAAAATATATGACCAAATGAATGGTTGACTCAAAGGTCGGCCTCCTGTGCAGCAGTTTAGGTATTGAATGATTCAGAGGAAGCTAGGAGATATCAGTGGTTGGACTGTGATAGAGAAGGAGAGAACATAGCATTTTAGGTCCATTGTTGTGCTGCGAATCTTCATCTCAACATACGGCAAGCTCGTTTCTCTGCTTTGATTGAAAGAGATATCCTATGCAGAGAGCACTGTACATTGTTGACAGGGATATTGCTGGTGAAAAGTTTACAGTTGTTGATCTCAAGGTCACTGATGTACGAGCAGAGGTGACAAAGATTGCTAATATGGAGATAATTTGTTTTTCAAAAGTTATTTCTCTCTCATCATATTCCCTTCAAAGGAATAACTTTACTTTGTCTCTGCATTCTAATTAAATAGGGGAAACAAAGATGTTTCGACTAGAATGATCAATGATATATGCATCAAGTTGTTATTACATCCAAGGATCTCTTTTTTTACAAGCACTATGGAATTTATCCAAAAAAAGTTGCCAGGGTTACATTGATCATGACCAACAGGTTGTTCTTCAATTTTCAAGCAAAAAAAGAGCTTACTTATGGTAGTATTGATATTATTTTGACAAAATATCTATTTGGGAAGCATTGATTACTCTAGTTGTGAATAAATTGTTCTCGGAGGGCCAAGATTCTTATCATATTGAGCACTTTAAAAGCTTTCAGTTGGCATTTCATTTGGTGATCAATTATGGGTTGCACACTACATACTAAGAGTATTTCATAAATGGATGGTTTTGTCACTTCATTCAACTCCAAAAACAATGAGGGTAATTGTAATGGTGTTGGTGCTCACACTAACTACAGTACTAAAACAAATAAGGGAAGAAGGTGGAATTAAAGTGACAAAACTTGACTGTTACTGTAGATGCTGGAAGAATTTAAGGTTTGGCAGTTGGTGTTCACAAATTTTCAATTGTTATTCTTTAGATGGTTATTGCTCTTGTAGTTGGTCCATTGATATTGGAGGAAACTACTAGCATTTGTATTGGCTTCTAAGTTTTTACTTGCAACTGGAATTGTGGTAGTGACCAAGTAATGCCATGTTTCAAGAACTACTTACAAGCTCAGATTCAAAGGATGGGACCACTATTATACAATGAATCAAAAATTTGAAACTCCAAATCAGAGGTGATGTATTTATAGAGAGATAATGATTATTACTTCATAGGTGGCTATCGTGATCTATGTCTACTTGCTGGAAAATCTCAGTTATACAAGATCTACACTGAAAGTTTTGGATTGTCTGTGCTCGATAGAGTTCAAGTGTGATTCCTTTGTAGCATGGCATTTGGTTCTAAGCGCACTGTGGTACTGGCATATTATTCAAGCTTATCTTCTTTATCCCCTATTCTTCCAAGTACACCTGCAATCCCATTTTTAGCATCAACATTGTTGCATTCTCCAAATTCCACTGAGAAAGTATTTCCAAAAAATATTGAGAATGACAACTGGGTTGATGTTATGAAAGCTTCATGTCATGCATTGGCTAGTCGACTCAACCATGCTGAACTTGATCTGGACATGGCAGATGCATCTTATAGATCATGGATGGTGGATCATCCTTCAGACTTGAGTATGTTTGAGCAGATGATGGGTGTAGAGTTGTTTTTATGATTCTCATATAACACGCTCATTCCTTGTTAATGGAAAATTCACAGATGGCCAGTGAGTTGTGTATAATGCAGTTCTTGGTGCTCTTAATGCTGTTATTTCCAAATTGTTATTCATGAGGGTGAGATCTTATCAGAGGTTAAAGAACGAATCAAGAAAAATTGCAGGTCCCCAAATTTTCTAAGTGGAAGTTTGTGTTCCTTTCCTTCGGTCGTCCTGAGTACCTTTAAGATATAGACATTGTATATCATAGTTTTCAGAGACAAGATGTTTATGGTGCTTGGGAGAAGTACCTTGGGTTGGAGCATTCTGATAATACATTGAAAAGAATTCACCAAGTTAGCTAGAACCGCCATTCACTTGAGAGGTCTGTGAAGATATACAATTGAAACGCGGGGATCACTTGTCTTGTAGCAATTCTTTTCTTTGATGGTCCAATGAGGTTTACAAATAGGGAAGTAAATTATGATCACTTTGAGTCGATATACTGGCCACATTTTAATGTAGATTTAAAAAAAAATGGGCTCGACTCTTAAGTGGTATTCACTGAAATTGTATCACCCATAAAAGGTAGTTTGATATCTCTAAATTCTTCCAGGCTCATTTTGAGTAAAAAAGACTAGATTTTGATGATGGATAGGTGGATTTCTACTTCAAATGCTTCTCAAAGAGAAGCGATATATGGTCTTTTCTTGCTTTATGAAAAGAAAAAAGAAAATGAACGGTGACTTTGAAATTGTAGATGTTCTCAACTACTTACATGGTCATCTGAGATGCAATCCATATTTGGGTTAGAAGCCAGACTTTATTTATGATTGATGAAGTTTAGGACATGACAATTTCTCAAATCACTTTGTTAAAATATATATGTAGTAATGTTCAAGAGGGCTATGTTTTGTTGGGGACATGGCCCAAAAAATCACAAGAGGGACCCAACTACTGTTGGACGTATTAAACAAAAAGAGTGCTATGAACTAAAAAAACAATTTTTCAAATAGTTACAAAATCAGCAGGAATATCTTCAGTTCTATTTTTTGGGGAAACAAGAACAACATGCTAATCGAATAACTCCTAAATTTATGCAGGCAGGTGCAAGGTGGTAGTCAAAGGGCGGATTTTGTGGAATTCCACCTTTAAATAAAGCAAATCTTGACCAAAACTCACTAATTTTGATTTTCAAAACAACTCTATTTTCCATAGTTCACGAGAGTTTTATTGAATATTGTTTAGTTTTAATATTGTTTTATGATAGGATTTTTTTATTAATTGTATTTTTATTTTATTTTTTATTTCCTATGTTGAGGAAATAAAAGTCGATTTGTAATTTAGTATATATAGGATTATTTTTTTTTAAAAGATAGAAGTTCGATTTTGGCAGCAGAGAAGTTGCTTGGCATTGTGTAAATTTTTCCTGAATATCATTTTAATAAAGTAGTTTTCTGCCCTTTGGACCTGGAATTCATCACGGTGTTTAAATGTCCAGTATTTTTTTCTCATAGATTCATTTACACATTTGTTTTTTCTGCTTTCTTTCAACATTATCTAAGAGATATGTTAGGAATTCATCCGTAATGATGCTCCTTTCATGATGATTTTGTTGTTAGTTGTAATGGTTGTCTTAGCAGAATTCATCCTTTGCTAGATGCTCTGTTGAGCAACCTCATGATTCTCTTTCATCTAAATTTGCTGCTGCATATCCATCCTTTGTTTGATGCATGTAGGGAAGTGGGCGTTCTCCCTATTCTTCTCACATTCACAATCTTTATTTGGCTAAACATGGCACTCAATTTGCCCCAAGTTTGTTGGTAGAAACTGACATTGACTCCATAGTCCAATCATCCTTTCTCTTGTTGTTTCAACCCAAAACCTTTCAAAAAAATCCCCGCACTCCATAGCTAGCCTAAAATTTCATTTATTGTAGCCACTGTATTGGCAAAGAGAGAGCCCTCTCTGGTCTAGCAGGGCTAGATGTTAGACCTAAAGCTTGGTATATGGTTACCTTAGAGTTGCCTTTTTCTCAGCCTTAAGGTTAATTCTGAGTGATAAAAAGTGATATGCCTACATCAACACTTATAAAAGTGCTTCAATTGGATTCATACAATATTATTCTGGGTATTGATTGGTTTTACCTTCACATGGCTAAGGTGGATTGTTATGAAAAGGCTATCAAATGCTTGGATAATGATGGGGAGAAGATAATATTGTAGGGTAAGAAGAAGCCTACATCGATGAGAATGGTTACAACTATGCAGGAAAAGCGTAGTTGCAGGAAAGGGTGTGTATTTTTCGTAGTGCATGTTTCTAGTGATAAAGGTAAAGATGTTGAGGATGCATAAGTATTGAAGAGGTATCTGTTTTGTAGCAGTTTCAGGATGTCTTTTCGGAAGATATTTTAGAGTTTCCTCCTCACAGGGAAGTGGAATTTTATTTTGAGTTGGTACCAATAGAAACACCAACATGAAAAGAACCTTAAAGGATGAGAAATCCATAGTTAGTGGAACTGAAGCTACAGTTGAAGGAAATTATTGACAAGCAACACATTAGGCTAAGTGTTTCACCTTGAGGTGCAACAGTGTTGTTTATGAATAAGAAGGATGATACTCTTAAGTTGTGCAATGATTATAGGTATTTGAACAAGGTGACCATCAAGAACATGTACCTGTTACCGAGGATCGATGATTTATTTGATCAGTTGAAGGGAGCAACAATGTTCTTGAAGATTGATTTGAGATCAAGATATCATCAGGTGCACATCAAGGAAGAGGACATTTACAAGACTGCTTTCCAGACTAGGCATGGGAATTATGAATTTGTTGTGGTTCCTTTTGGGTTGACTAATGCTCCAACTACTTTCATGTGTTTGATGAATAGTGATTTGTGTCCTTATCTGGACAAGTTTGTGATAATATTCATTGATGATATATTGATATATTCTAAGAATGAGGAAGAGCATGCCGACCACCTAGTAGCAATGTTAAGATTGTTGAGAGAGAATCAGTTGTATGCCAAGCTTAGTAAGCACACTTTATTTCAAACATAGGTACATTACTTGGGACATGTTGTTTCCAAGGAAGGCATAAGAGTGGATCCAGAAAAGAACAGAGCTATCATGGAATTGATAACTCCTAAGAATGTGGATGAGGTCAAATCATTCAAGAGGTTAGCAGGCTATTATAGGAGGTCCATATGGAAACTATTGTGGATTTCCTATCCTATTACAACATTTAAGAGAAGAGGAAATAAATTTGAATGGATAAAGGAATGTGCAACTATTTTTAAGCAGTTGAAGCAGTCGCTTACAAATGCTTCAGTTCTAAAGATTGTAAATCTAGATAAAGATTTTATGGTGTGTAAATATGCTTGCAAGAGAGGACTTGGTGGAGTCTTGATGCAAGAGGGACAAGTGGTATGTTAGGAGTCAAGGAAACTAAATGAGCATGGGCATAACTATGTGAATAATGGTCTTGATTTGGCAACAATCATTCATGCATTAAATATGTGGAGGAACTATCTTATTGGTAGGAGGTTTGTGTTGATGAGTGATCACAACAGGTTGAGATACTTGTTGGACCTGTTAGCTCGTGCTGCAGCAGGTATTCATTTTTCATGATTGGCATTTCACAGGCCAAATATGTCGTACTTTGCTTGCTGCAATGCTCCATATTTGTTCAGACAGTCCCCAAATGAAGAAGGCTACTTCAAGTTCATTCAATTGCCTTCAAATTTTGTAAAGTTATCCCGGTATCACTACTTTTAGTTAAAGGGAGGTCCAAACAGTTTAATCTTGGTCTCCCTAGGTTTAAATTTCATGTTTTAGAATATAGAGATTGTAGACCTGTCCAAACAGTTTAATCTTGGTAGATCCTTAGATAGGTAGAGAAACAGAAGAGCCCAACAACTTAATCTGGGCTCCAGAAGAAATAAGGGTAGTATGTAGATAGGAAAGCATCAAAAGAAAAATGAAGGACGGGTTTGCAAGTCTAAGTGCACCCCCAAACAAAAGAAGAAAAAATGCTAGGCAAGTAGGCTGGGTAGGTAGTTCTGAGGCTGTTGAATTGTTGACCAGTTCTAGGTTTTCAGGTATCATATCATGCAGAACATAATCAGCAAAGATTTGTAAGCAAAAAGGCTCGAATGAGGTGTAACTGACTCCCCTTCTCTGTTTTCCCCAATCATTAACTAACATCCCCAAAAGAGGTCAAGATCTTCTTGACACCTCTTAAGTTCATCATCTCCATAAACACTGGCTTGAGTAAAGATCTACTTTACTCAAAGTTGTTCCATATCTTCTCCTGAAGTATGGTCCTACCCCCTTGTAACAGCCTAAGCTCTCCCGAACTTAGTGCTTTCTTACCATCTCCATATTAACCACTAACATTATTATTTAGCTCCCTATTCTTCCTTTCCCCTTATTAATATTAAGTAAAATCCCCCCTATGTAATATCCCTCCCCTTGGTTGAAAAATAACCATAGCAACTCCCGGGAATTGTTCAGTTTATCAGAAACTAAGCAAGAACCCCGACCTCCAAAAACACCTCCCAGATACTATGGACTCCTTCCAAAGTATAAAATTCCCCTGAGGTAATCGGACCCCTTCCAAAACCTCAAAATCCCTTCACACCCACTTACTAACCTTTTCTCCTCAAAACCGTTTTCGCGTCGCAACCTCGGACTCTCATATTCATGCAAAACATTGCCCATCTGTCACCCGCCGATGTGATATTGCGATATTGGCGATCGGCGATCACAAACGCTGAGTGTCCAATCCATTCACCTCTCCGTCTCCGCCGATGCGATATCGCGATATCGCATATCGGCAATCGCAAGCGCCAAATGTCCAACCCAATGATCCCCCTCTTTCCCCGCCGACGCGGTATCGCGATATCGCATCGGAATCTCTTCACCACAGTCCATCCAATATCTCACCACGTCGCGCTGTACCAAGGACCCACAGCTGACGTCATCCACTGTACAGTCGACGCCATGCTTACGTCAGCATCCAGAAAAGCCGAAAAAGCTTCGCGCAGGGAGAAAAATCGCACTTCGGAGCTCCAGATCAAGAAACGGAGGCAGTTTCCGATGCGCGAATAGCTACGGGAAATAGGCCATTTCGAGGAATCTTCAGGGAATCTTCTGATTGCCGAGCCCACTGCGCGCCGAAAGAGCCCGAAAATCGCCCAATCGTGCCAAAGGATCCGGTTTGAAGAAAGCAGCAAATCAGTCATAGAGTTTAAAGTGTATCAGATCAAATCAGCAGGAATCAAGCGTGTCAAAGAGTATCAGTCGACGGCGGAAACCATCAATGTAGCGGAAAAGTGTATCAGAAAATATCTTGAGCAGCGGCCCGAAGCAAGAGAAAATTGAATATATTCCAGCAGATTCATAGAAGAAAAGCGAAACCACTTGAAGCTCTCAAATCATAATTATTGCACATTTAATTCGCACCAAAGCCAAACTACAGCCCCGAAGCACATCCACTCCAGCAGCACCGCATCTGGTCCCCAAGGGCCACCTCGTCACCTGTTCCGATCCATCTCCCCCCAGCGCAGCCAAAAATATTTACTTGCATTTATTTCCAGCAGCATTTAAATTTTTGAAGAGTTCTAAGCATGCCTGTCAAGGTCACTTGTAATGATGTCTTTCCGATATTTTGTTTATAAATACCACCCTAAGCAATGTTGTGAGGGGTTGGTTGGTTGGTAGTAGTTGTT